>CAODLS011651890.1:0-15612 GCA_948243855.1 Flueggea neowawraea
TTTTTTATCATACAATATACTACGGACTTATTTAGGAAGAGTAAGATTTAGCGAATAATAGTTTGAATAGTTAAAAAAAGAAAATGACATGATTTTTTTAAATGCTAAATACTATACATTATATGTTGTTTTCTAGTTAAATATTATCTCTCGCAAACAATCCTTAATCTGCTAAAATCTATCTCAAACAAATACTTTCAAATGGGTAGAAGTTGGTTTGCACAAAAAATTGAAACAGCCAAATACGTAAGGGCCCGTTTGGATGTCAAAGAATTGGGGCTAGAATTAGAGAATTGAGGAATTGGGTTTAAGTAATTTCAATTTTCTAGTTTGGACAAGATAAAAATTGACAATTCTAATTCTAACCATAATTTCAGAGAATTACAAATGAATTACACCCAATTCTGAACCCAACACTCAAGAATTATCAATTCCACTCTCAAATTCTTTCTTCCCATCTCCCTTTCTTTCTCTCTCCTAATTCTTTCTTCCCATCTCCCTTTCTTTCTCTCTCCTAATTCTTTCTTCCCATCTCTTCCTCTCTACCTTTCTCTCTCTCCCTCTCCTTCTCTGTCCCTCTCTCTCCCCTCTCTCCCTTCCCCCTCTCTCTCTCATTCTCTCTTTCCCTCCATCCTTCGAAAAAATAATTATTTAATATTAAATTCATATTAAAATTAAATATTTAAAATTAAATATTTAATATATATATATTAAATAATTATTTAACTAATTAATTTTAATTTTGATCATATTCTAATTTTGATTTAATTCTAATTTTGTATGTTATCCAAACATCAAAATTGTAATTCAATTCCAATTCTAACAAAATTAAAATTTCAATTCTATTTCTGCAATTCAAACAAACGCTAATTGAACAAAAAAAGAGAATGTTATGTGTACTTTGTTTTGTGCTTTCTCTAATTCATTTCCAATCAAAACTTTTATATTCTACGAAGGAAGTTTTTTCTTCTAGATTCTTTTTTTAAGTATTTACGGTAAACTAACAGCAAAACATTTTTTTTCACTTGTTATAGAACTTGTTATAAAAAAAGTACCAAATTAAGAATTTAAAAAAAAAATCAACTAATTATCGTAATGTCAATCATTATAAAATTATTAAACAAACCAAAAAAGTTCGTTGTTAACTATAAAAGAAAACCCAAATTGAGTTATTTCGTATGCTTTTTACCAAAAATCTTATGAAAAACAATTCAAGTTCTATGACAAAAGAAAAAAATTTGATGTTATTTTTCCGTAATAATAAAAAAATTCTAAAAAAAGAAATTCCTTTGTGGAATATAAAGTAAAATATTTAAAAAATTACATAAAAAAGCTAGAGAAAATCCATTAATTACAATAGAAAAAAAATTAATAACTAATAATAGAGAGTATTAAGTGAAAAATAAAAAAAATGAATAATGAAAGAATAATAACTAACAAAAGAGAGTGTTCTTAGATAACATTAAAGAGAGTGTTTTTAACATTTTTCTCTTAATATATTTCATAGATTTTTCTTTAACGTGTCAAAATTTGGTTGAAGAGTGTATAAAAAAGTGAAAAAAAGTAAATATGTGATTAGTTTATAATATTTAACATAGTAATATATTACATATTACATATTTTATAATTTTTAAAAGAAGTATTAATTTCTCTTAAAAAAAAAGAAGTATTAATTTTTTATAAAATTTATTAATATACAATTCATTTATAGTATTTATTATTTAATTTATTAAAATTAAATAATTTAGTGTTGTAAGCATTTCTCAAAAACCAAAAGAAATAGTCAAATAAGTAAACAAAAGAAGAAACAAGGGGTGTTTCTTGAACTTTTTATACCTCGCTATCACTCAACTCGATAAAAGTAGGGAAATTCCGGTACACAAGGGGACCCAACAGGGAGACAAAATTTCAATTCACGAGCGTCACCTTTCTTTTTTCTTCTTTTAATCCGTTAATTCTAACGACTCTTCTCCGTCATTCATTTCTCTAACTAAGTACCTAAACCGCGCTTAGTCGTTAAAACTAACGGCAATTATCCCAAAATAAAATACGCACCAATTACTGCCTTCCACACCCTCTCCCCTCCCTTCTCTCGTATTATTCACTTCATACTCTCTAAAACCATACTCATCTGAGAATTCTGGCCCCTCTTTGGTTCTTTATCGGGTCGGGTCGGTCGGGTTGGGTTTAGAATTTGGATCCATTAGTCAAGTTTGAATATTTGTATGCATGTTTCCAAGGTAAAAATTGGTGAAGTTGGTAGGTGAAAACGATTTTTTCTTGGTATTTTTTGTTTAATTCTTGAGTTGGTATCTTGTTTTCCAAGTTTTGGGATTGTTTTCTTCTTTCTTGGAAAGTTTTTTAATGGAGTTTACAAGCATGTTTTGCTTTGTTTTGGGTTCTACTTGTTTGTCAAACCTTTTCTTTAAAAGTCATGAGAAACATGAATTTAAAGTTTCATGACAAAAAAGTTTACTATTCAAACAAAGTATAAGTGTTTTTTCAAGTGTTTTTTCACTGGATCTGTGAGGTTGGAGTATTCAAATGTTTTTGATCTCTTACAATGATGATAAATAAGTGTTTTATAGTATGTTAACTTCATTATCAAGCTAGGGTTACGTGAAGTATGCTAGTTTTGAGTAGTTCTTGCTTCTTTTATAACTCTCTCTCTCTCTCTCTCTCTAGCAGTATTTCTTTCTTGAAGTTAATCATATCTATAGACATATATAGACTTGAAAATACTTTTTTTTTAATTGATTGTATGGACATGCATATTGTTAACTTGATGGGTTGTGTGTTGCAGGAACTACACAGAATGACAAGACTAGGTTGATCGGTACTTTTGACATTAGAAGAAAAGTTGTACAGAATGTTTGTATTGATAATTGGTATTAAGAAGGTAAGCTATGGCAGCTTCAATGAAACTCTAGAGAGTAACAAAGTAGCTACATGTAGATAGGAAGGTAAAAAAAAAAATTCAAGTGTGGTTTAGAGAGAGAGAGAGAGAGAGAGAGAGTTGAAGTTTAATGGTTTGGCATTAGATGGAAATAAGCAATTTTGGGGCTGAATCATCATCACATGTAGCACAGCAAAGCAGGAGAGACAAGTTAAGAATTCAGCAACAGTTACATCCAAGTCTTGATCATAATCAGGTTAGAAATCTAATTAGTAGTAATAATGGGAATAATTTTGTTTTTCAATCTAGTAATGTGTTTTCCTCTCATGGAATTCTCAATTTTGCTATAAATTCTAATGCCAATATTGTTGATGAAGACGACAAAGATGATGAAAAATTAGGTGGTTCCTCAGTACAACCTCATAGGCCTATTGTAGAAGCTGATCAAGATTCTTCCTTCACTATGTCCCATCCAATTTTATCAAACTTCACTTCCTCACCTAAAACTAGTGCCGCTACTAGTCATGACCCACAAGGGTGTTGTGGGAATTGGAGAAGCCTTGAAGGTTCACATCAAACGAGTTATGATTGGATGATGAATTATGGATCTGTGGGCAGTGGTGGTGAAGTCATGTCAATTGATGCAAGAGTGGTAAGCAATGGATCATATCAAGATGTTCATGTTCAGTCTGTTGGTTTGGCCAATCAATTGAGTGAAATTTCTGGCGAAGATAGACTCAAGCAATTTAGGGACATGCAATTTGGTTCTCCCCATCATCATCCAATTTACCATTGTAATATACAAGATGTTGCTTCGACATCTTTAGGTTGTAATGATCAGATGTTTAATCTCTTTCCTTATGGAAATCAATCGGCGGCTGCGGCAGCTGCATTGCAGTTTGATAACAATGCTAATGCTTTGACGAATAGGCCGGTTGAGAATTGCCATCAGTGGAGCGGTGAATTGGGTTTTATTGCAAGGAAAGGTGATCAATACTTGAGGCCTATTGCTTCTTGCGATCCTAACACACAAGGCTTATCTTTGTCACTTTCTTCAAACCCGTCTTCGGATAGAAATGCTATTCAGTTTGCAGAGAGGTATGAATCCAAATACTTGCAGTCAAAGGCGAGTGGTGCTGTTTTTAAAGAAGATATGAAAGTTTCAAAGTCATCAAGTTATATTTGTCCAATGGAGAAGCCATCAATTATAAGTAAAAGCAGTGGAAGATCACTCCATGACATAGTTGGAGCTTCTGCTTGTGCTTTTCAAAACACGGGACCTCTCGGGCCTTTTACAGGATATGCAACAATTCTAAAGTGTTCCCGGTTCTTGAAACCGGCTCAAGAGTTGCTGGATGAACTCTGCAGTGCAACATGTTCTAAAATTCTGAGAAGTAATTGTGAGATATCCGAAAGGGTATCAGGAGATCAAGCCAGTGTTTGCACTCTGGCTGATTTTAATCCCACTGATATAGAGAATGTAGGTAGAGGAAACCATGATTCAGGTGTGGCTTCTTCCAATTACAGGTTCCATGAAGGTGTTAATGGAGACGGTAGAGATGGAAGTGGATCTTCATGTGAGCCGTACAAGCCTGAGTATCAACAAAAGAAGGCGAAGCTTCTATACTTTCAGGAAGAGGTTGGTTATCTATTTGGCATTCAAATATAATTAATGACTTAGTTACACTTTCTCTTTCACTTAACTTTCCTTTATGTCAATTAGTACAACTTCTCTTTGGTCTTTGGTACTATTTAAATGGTAATGCCGATTTTTTATTTGTTTTTGCTATTGTGTGGAAAGCAAAGTTGATTAATTATATTATATCAATGATGCTGTTTTCTTGGAATTTTTTAATTAGATTACTTTATAAAAAACTGTTCTTGAATGATTGACAATGTTAATTTAATAGTATTTACACAATGTGTTTTCTTGGTTTTGTGATTGATTGTTTCATTGAATGTGCAGATTGTGAAATTGATTTTAGGCATCCCAAAGAGGCTTTAGATACAGATTAATTTGAGTAATAATTCCACACACTCATTTCTAAAATTGGGGGATTGAGGGTGGTAGAACCTAATTTTTTTTTCTGAATTTAGATGTATGAACTTAAACATGGAGAACATCAATAATCCAGGCACGAATCTTTGGGACTAGTTGGATACAGCAATGTGCTTATTATCAAGTTTTATATTTTTGAGAGAATGCTTGAGTTCCCTATTTTTGGTTTGTATAGCAGTCTTAAATTTTTCTACTTGATATATGATATATCTAAATTTCATCTGTTAATGATTCTTCTGTTTTATCTTCCAAATAATGCTAAATATAAATATCTAGTTTTTGATTAAAAAAGAAGTATATGTATATTTTCTTTATTTTTTTACACTTTTACTCATAGAAAGAATTTATCAGATTACTTGTTCCACGAGTTGCAACAATACAAAATTTGACCATCTTGAGTGGCCAACCAAATACAAAAGTATCCGCAGGAATAACATTCTTGGGAAAAATTTGTTTTCTTGAGAACTTAATATTGGTGCAATATTCAACCACTGTGATGCCTATAATTGCTTCCTAAATATTTTGATCAATTTCTTTCAAAATCAATTCTTGGTCTTGTATCAATCTTGATTATTACTAATTTCTTTTATCATATTTGTATGACTTAGTGTTGTTTTAGTACATGTTTTATTTTGCCTTTTTTTTTTTTTGAAATCAATTTTGCCTTTTTTTAAAAAATCAATCATTGGTGTAGGAGGTTTTTTATTAGACATTGTTGACAATGTAGCCATTACTTTGAGCTGTTCATTTGTCATGCGTTTGATGTGAATTATCTATAACTTAGTTATGACAACAAGTAGGTTGTTGGACAGGACTCCGGTTGAGTCCAAGTAGTAAATACTGATTTGCATGAGTTGCAGAAGTGAAAGGTTGACTTGCTTTAATTTTTAAGATATGATAGTTGCACCAGAGATTGTATACTTGGTCTGACACATTGAGAGCTATTTCGATAACAGTAGGCTACAAATCTGGTGCTCCTCTGGTAATAAATTGATGTAATGTTCTTAACGTTTGATGAACTAACAATATACATGAACCTGTTTTTAGGATCATCAAATGTTTTTCTTAATAGAATTTGCTACGTGACCGCCTTAATATTACATTATATATGTTTATCATAGTCACTTACAGATTTATGTAGAGATAGATCCAAATTATTGTAGTTATAATTGTTAGAAACCATATCCGGAATGGCGTAGTTTTATCTTGTTGCTTTTTGAAATTCATATCAGTTTGCTTTCATGGTAGTTGCATCAGTGAATATTGCTACAATACATGGTTTGTATTTACTTGTTCAGAATAAATGGGAAGTTTGTGTGATCTACCTTTCTGATTTTTCTTGTAGAATTCTAATATTTTGAAGCTGATGAATGCTCATATTTTCATAATGAAGTGACCATTATGTTGTTGGCACTGATGAGCACTTAACATAAGCTGTTCTATTGTTTTTTTAACTTTTTTTCTAATCTATTGAGCATAATTTGACAAGTCTCTCTATCTCGAACTTTGAATACAGAGAATTAGAGCTCAATTTTAACGTTGAACCAGCATTTTGGAGACCTTCAATTTCATATTGGAATAATAATGCGATACTACGAATTACTCGTAAAAAGCATATGTTTTGATAAGGTGCTTAGTTCAGTAGTGTGATCAAGTTTCCATTGTAATGATGAAAATATTTTAAACACACACTTGTAATTATTTGATGCCTTTGGTCCTAGCCATTTTTTGATTTGCACCGGACAGTGGTTTGTCTTTATACTTTCTGGTTATAGTGAGCCTAGAATGGTCTCGGATCATGAGTTACAATAAAAACTTGTCTTGGAACATCAACCAGCCCTCTAATTTTCTTTTTTAAGTTGACATGTTTAATCGCTTTAGGATTTACATTTACAACTTTTCTCTTTGTGTGTTTTGCATTTGAATTAAATCCATAATTTTAAGATATGGTTTCAGAAAATGTTGATTTATCAAAAAAAAAAAAAAAAGAATGCTTGAACGGAATGTAAAAATAGGGTCATTCTCTAGTCTTGGTATAAGTAGTTTTACCCAAATGACCTGCATTTTTATTGTCTTTGTATAACGTAACATTTCCAAATTGGATTAAAACTTCTACATTTTTTTTACATTTCTTTTTCCTTTAATTTGCTTGAAGATTTAAACAAAGAAATGTTTCCTGTGATTTTTACAATGTTCGAAAATTGGTTATTGTCATTCAATTTAGCATCGGCGATCATGTGTCTAACTAAATCATTAACTCACTGGGACTGCCAGCTGCAATTTTAGTACTGTGTACTTTGCTCAAATGAATATGCAAATGCAAAATGAATTTCATTACTATGTTTTGAGCGACTATTTAGTCTACATAGTTTTTTCCCCTTATCGCGTTTGATTAATTCTGCAGTGAAAAGATTAGCTCAGGTCCTTTTGAATGACACTAAGTTGCAGTTTGCATCCAAATATAGTTGCTTCACGTGTTATGATTTTTTTTTTACAATATTATCAAAATCTTCTCCATGAAAAGGAAAAAAGAATTCTTGATTAGTGATTACAACTCACTCAATTCTGTTGATGAAGGATGAAGCTTGGTCTTAAAAGAGGAGCTATGTTGGCATTAAAAAGCTGTCATGGTTATTCCTGCTTGTGTTTAGCTGTGATGTGTTCAGTAAAAAATGAGTAATGATTGTGTATCTGATTTACCATTGTATAATTGTGTAACACATAGTATGAGTTCCTGTAAAACAAAGAAGTATAGAGTGCCGGTGGTCACATTGTCGAATTTATCTGTTGAAGATAGTCTCCATCGCATGTTATAATAATTAATGGTTGTGAGATGTATTGAGGAAAATTTCCTTGTGTAGTCACATCTGATTTAACAGTGAACCTTTCAAATCACTTTATGCAAGTCTAACAGCCAGCAAGTTGTTATTGTCTTGTAATGGCAACATTATTGTTGTTGAAAAGAATAGGCTATGTAATTTGCAACATATCAATTTCCCAAAATATTCCCTGTTTGATTTTTTTCCAATTTAGACAAGTTAGGTGCGTGATAAAGGAATGCACAGTAGAAATGCTGTTTGTGTTTGTGACTACCAATGAAGATGCCTATATGTTCACTATTACCATTTTGAGAAGTATTATTCTGTGATGATGTTGTGATCGATAATGTATGCTGGACCTCGTGTGTCAATCAGTAGTGTTATTCTCTGCTTCTTTATCTTTAGAAAAATCTGATTTGTTGACTGCTGTGTTGTTCGAAAGGTTTGCAAACGGTATAAGCAGTATCATCAACAGATGCAAATAGTTGCATCATCGTTTGAATCAGTTGCCGGTCTTAGCGCTGCCACTCCTTATGTGCCACTTGCTTTGAAGACAGTCTCAAGAAATTTTCGGTGCCTTAGAAATGCTATATCAGATCAAGTCAAGCATGTAGCAAAGGCATTAGGCGAGGATATGTTGTCACCAAATGCTTTTGCAAGTAGTAGTAGGGGTGACACAAGTACAACAAGGTTTAGGTACATGGATCAAAGTTTTCCAAAGCAGAAATATGGTGGGGCTAATACGGGATTCTTTGAACCCCAACAACACGTCTGGAGGCCCCAGCGAGGTCTACCAGAACGATCAGTAGCTATTCTTAGAGCTTGGTTATTTGACCATTTTCTTCATCCGTAAGTAGACTGTCTGGTCTGTCTTTCACTTCTTATTTGTTGTCTCATTTCCATTAATCATTCACTATAAGCACTTTTACCTTTGTAGGTACCCCACAGACACAGATAAGCACGTGTTGGCCACTCAAACGGGTCTATCTCGAAACCAGGTAAGTCAGCTGCTTGTTATTTCTTTAATCATTACGCCTAAGGCTTGTAAATAAATTTTAGATGCTTGAATAGCATAATAGTTGATTGACATATGGCATTTAGGTGTCCCCGACTTTCCAAAACACATTTTGCAGTCTCTTTATTGCATTTTCTACCGTTCTGTGAAAAGTTTGTTTCCAATTTAACGGTTTTTTGGAATTTAATGTGATAACAGTGCAATCATGGTTCAGTAATATTGATGCGAAATTGGAAATTTTCATTAGTTATCTAGTAGTTATTAGACGACTGTGTTGATTGAAGTGTTAATAATTTGATTAATTACTGCAGGTTTCAAACTGGTTCATAAATGCTCGAGTGCGGGTTTGGAAACCAATGGTAGAAGAAATTCACATGCTTGAAACCAAAGGCTTGGCAGAAACCAATCGAACTTCAACTGAGAACGACGTGAATTCTGTGGAGGGTACTAGCCAACCAACTGGTGAGGAACATTCAAACAAAGTTCGTTAGAAATTCTATGCTAAATGATAAACCCTTACGCTTTGGAATGGACTACCGGTAGGTATTGGAGAACAAATGGATGATCAGCAGTGGAATCAAGAGAAGTCTAACGAAGAATTTCAGGTACCAACGGGCATGGATGGATCTTTTTTGAACTTCCTACAATTCCAGAGGAACGCGATAGATGTTGGGGGACTTGGAGCTGTTTCACTCACATTAGGTCTAAGGCATGGTGTTGAAAATGCTTCACAACAGCAGCAGCAACAACAGTTTCAGCAGCATGAGGATCAGCTCCGGCGGCAATATGGTGGTCAGATGCTTCATGATTTTGTCGGGTGATTATGCATCCATCTTAAATGGAAGCGGAGTATCATTATTTAAACTTTCTGCTTTCATTGTCTGCATCAAATCTTATTTTCTGCATCAACACGAGAATCAGCTGACGCAATGCTGCTGATTTTCTGTATCATACAATTTGCTTGAACCTAACCATCATATTTAATCTATCATTCACGGGACAAAGAATGTGCTGGCTGAAACCATGGTAAGTCTGCTTTGTGTTGCAGGTATAGAAGCAAAAGTTGCACAGAAGTGAAATTTTTTTCAAGTATTGAAATGGTATTTACGTTTGTTAGCTTGATCATTAAACCATTATCATGTACATCTCTTGTAGTCTGTAGTATGAAAAAAAATCATTTCTGATTGAATGCAAATTGTATATTAGGTGGCTTTCTGACCCATTAGCTGTGTATTGAACATATTTGACTCTGCATAACAATTTCATTTGCACCAACCAGCAACCGATAAACTTTCCGATGTTTAACCAACATAAGACTACACGCAATCCTTGGCGGCGTAGCCTTGAGTGCGAAAGTGCCTTTGGGTAGGGGAGGCTTTCCTGCAATTTTGTGGGTTATGTTCAAATTGGGTTCACTAACAATACTTATCACGGGTTCATCTCAACGCCACATAACTCTTGCGGTACTAACAATTCTTTCCTTGTGCTGAAATTACTAGCAACTTTTCGAATATAAATCGCTTACTTAGATTGATAAAGGACTTTTTGACAAGGTTGCCAAAGAAATTATGAGTATGCAAGAATGTTGAATATGCAAGCCTGAATAGAACAAATCTATCCTATGT
Organism: Flueggea neowawraea; assembly: GCA_948243855.1. NCBI lineage: Eukaryota > Viridiplantae > Streptophyta > Magnoliopsida > Malpighiales > Phyllanthaceae > Flueggea > Flueggea neowawraea. The sequence goes on from CAODLS011651890.1 coordinate 10,415, forward strand.
CGAATAGTTATAAGGTGCGTGAAGGGCAAATAAGTGAAGAATTTGTAAGTCAATTGATGTAGGGTAAATATACATATTAGCTCAAACATAAATCGATATCATTTTGGTCCTAAATATATTTAATTGTACACGAATTTATTATGTTTTTGTGTTTCATTATAGGGTGAATGAATATGCATGAAAAAGAGTGGAAATGGATGCACAAGTGATGAAAAATGGAAAGAATGAAGAAAAGGAGGGATTTGTGGAACAGAGAAGTGCCACGGGCACCTAAAATTGGCACCAAAAGAGTCACAGAAATTCGTCACGACCGTGACGATCGAAGCGTCACGGCTGTGACACTGTTCACAGTTACTGTTTACTATACTGTTCACTTGTACTGTTTATGAATACTGTTCATTTCTCATTTTGGACAGAAACTCATCACGGTTGTGACACTGTTAATAGGATATTGTTCACTTTTACTGTTTAGTTTTGCTGTTTATGGGTATTGTTCATTGACAAATTTCGTCACGGCCGTGACATTACACCCTGGAGACCCAAATTAAACATGTGACGGAAGACCAATCTTGTGGGGACCAAATGCACTCCTTAGTGGCATTTCTGAGAGATATTTGTAAGGTTAAGTCTTATTGAGTGCTATAAATACCCGTCTTACTTACTTGTTTTGGGTATCCTAGATTAGACCTAGACTTAATTCTCTATCTTTCAATTTTTAGAAGCTTTTCTAGGGTTTTGTGTAAGAACTAAGGGAAGGTTTTGAAGATTAGGGGTTTCTTTCAAAGTGACATTGAAGAAGCTTCTCTACGTCATTCCTTCCTCAATTTCTTTACTCTAGCTTTTAATTTTAATGTCTATTATTAGATTTTATTGTTTTATTTTCTTTATGTTAATTATGATAGCTTAGATCTCTTGTTGGGACTTAGAGATGTAAGCTATTGATGAATATTTGCTTATTAATAAATGAGTTTTGTGTTTTATGTTCAATATTTGTAGATTGATTAATGGGTCTTGTGAGTTATGTTCTTTAATTGATGCTTACCCATTGGAATTGATTTAATGGCTTGTGTCAATTGACTATTGTTAATTTTGACCATCTTAATGGTAGTTTAGATAATCCTAGTTGAAGTATCAAAAGAAGAAGACTATGAGAGGTCGTCTTGCATTAGACTTAGGTGGTTTAGGATAAAGATACACCTAGACCTCTAAGGTGTTCGATGAAATTCCCCAATTACCTAATGAACCTAATTTAGTTAATTGAGGCTGAAAGGACCCTATTTCTAAATGAAGGTATGGCTTAGATTACCCCAAAAGAGGCTTTAGGCCAGTTTGGTTGAATGAACACTCATTCCAAACCCCCCATTCATTAATAGTAAAGATGAGTCATTAGCTAAGTCTCGAAAGTTCCAATGCCTTAGTCATTAATTGTTTTCCCTCTTTTATTTCCAATTGTTTGCTTTATTTTCCAAAACCCCCAAAACTGTTATTTATTGCTTTTGTTTTGAGAATTGATCACAATTAGTACCCTTTCCCTTGGATTTGATAACCCTAGGAATACTTCCAAGGTAAAACTACATCGATTCTAGTACGCTTGCTAGAGGTCGATCAAGTTTTTGGCGCCGTTGTCGGGGGATGGTGTTCTAATTGTGATATTTTCCTTTATTTTGTTTAGTTGTTTATTTGTTCTTTGCAATTTTAGGTGTTTATGCTTTTGAAACGCACTCGGAGCTTGGAGAATCAATAGATTATTCCTTTGATCCCTAGGATTGAAAGACTTTGAGGGAAAATCGAGCCAACCAAAGAAGGGCAAGGATGGAAGGGATACTTAGACATCAAGGTGAGGTAGAGGAGCCAAGAATTGAGCAACCTCAAGAAGGTGAAAATGAGAACCATTTACCGGGCTGCATGAATATGAGAGAGATCCAAAGGCCGGTGATTGGAGCATCCCTTCTTGCATTTGATTGAGCCCGGCGGCAAGGAACTATGAATTGAAGACCATCCACTTTAGTATGTTGCCATTATACAATGGGTTGCCATCGGAAGATCCGCTCACATTCTCGAGGGAGTTCTACACCACCATGCAAACCTTCCCTCCTTATATGTTGATCGAGAATGAGCTAAGGATGATGTGTTTTTCCTATACTTTGAAGGATCGAGCAAAGGTTTGGTTGATCAACTTGCCCGAAGGGTCACTTGGCACTTGAGAAGAGATATATGAAAAGTTCATGATGAAGTATTACTCCCCCTAAAAGACGGTGAAGTTGAGAAGCACGATTTGCTCATTTTCTCAAATAGAGGGTGAACCATTTCATGAGGCATGGGAGCACTTCAAGATATTCTTGAACCAATGCCTTTACCATCAGTTTTCATTAGCCCTCATCACTCAATCCTTCTATGATGGGCTTACAATGCATGGACAAACTTTGGTGTACACCGCGGCAGGTGGATATTTTGGTGACAAGACGACCGAGTAAGTCTATGACATTTATGAGATGCTTGCCACCAACTCCCAACAAAAGGCAGTAAGAGGAAGAAGAACGTGCATGCATGAGGTAAATATATCATCTTTTACCGATTTGGCTTCCCAAATTGATGAATCTCTAGGAAGTTGAATATGTTGATTAATATGGGAGCCAATGTTAGAGAACAATGCTCTTTTTATGGAGTTGTGAGGCATAGTGATGCTAATTGTGGAATGGCCCGAGGAGCGGGTATTGGTTGTGATGAAGTGAACTATGTGGAGGGATTCCCAAATGCCCAACCTAGGAATGACCCTTATTCAAATTCCTATAATCCGGGTTGGAGGAACCACCCAAATTTTTCTTAGAAAGACCCAAACTTCAACGATAACCCACCCAGACCTATGAGATTCTCGAGAAATCAACCTAGACCACCACCACCTTACCTACAACAACCACCCCAACCACTACCTATTGAGGACATGTTTATGCAATTGATGTCCAAGTTAGAAGTTAGGGATGCCAAGGTGGATTAAGTTATCCAAACCCAACAAACTACCATCCAAAACCAACAAGCCACCATTCAAAATCTTGAAAGGCAAGTTAGTCAAATTGCTAAGGCTATTTCGGATAGGGAAAATGGGAAGCTACCAAGTACCTCTTAAGTGAATCCCAAGGAGAGTGTAATGACAATTACTTTAAGAAGTGGGAAAGTGCTTAAAGAGCCTAATGTGGGGGAGGAAACCATCAAAGCTAAGGGAAAGAAGCATGTGGTAGAAGAACCTAAGAAGGTTAAGGAAACTAAGGAAGAGAAAATGCCAAACCAAGAACTACCCTCCAACCAAACAAGTGAGGTCAAGCCTTATGTGCCACCTATTCCATTCCCTCAACGATTGAAGGAACCCAATGTGGCTCCTATTCCATTTCCTCAAAGGTTGAAAGCTCACACCCAAGCCAATGAGTTTGAGAAGTTTCTTGGGATGTTTAGGAAGTTGGAATTAAAAATTCCCTTCATTAAGGCCCTTGCACATATGCCCAAGTATGCTAAATTCCTAAAGGAGATTGTGACTAGGAAGAATAAATTGGAGGAGTATGCGATGGTAGCTCTAACCGAAGAATGTAGTGTGGTATTACAAAACAAGCTACCTCTAAAGCTTAAAGGTCTGAGGAGCTTTACTATTCCTTATTGAATTGGGGATGTTAACATCAATAAGTCCTTATGTGACTTGGGAGCTTCGGTCAACCTTATGCCTTCTTTCACATTTAACAAGCTTGGGATTGGTGAAATTGTGCCTACAACCGTTTCACTCCAACTTGCCTACCATTCCTTTAAGAATCCTTTGGGAATTGTGGAAAACGTCTTGGTAAGGGTTGGTAAGTTCTACTTTCCCGCTGATTTTTATGTGATTGACATGCATGATGAGTTAGATCTCCCCATTATACTTGGTAGACCATTTTTAGCAACAAGGAGTGCTCTAATTGATGTGAACAAAGGGAAATTAACCTTTAGGGTTGGGAGTGAGACACAAGACTTTAATGTTTTTAGCAATTTACAAATGCCATTGCTTGATGATATTGATGATGATGCTAAAATGGTAGAGTCTTGTTGCATGTTGTCTACCAATGCCAAGCCACAATCTCTAGGTATTGAGAAAGAGAAAGGGAAGCCTAGTAAAAAAACCCAAGGAGCATTCAAAAGAGCAAAACCAAGAGAGAACACCTTGTGCAAAGGAAGCTAATAATTTGGAAAAAGGCTTAGGGTTAAAAGATAAAATCAAAGAAGAATGTGATGTCTTTGTTATTGAGGGTGAGTTCTTTAATGGTCAACGTGTTTACTATTTGCCACTCAAAAATCATGTTCTTTGGAACCCAAAAATTCCAATGTGTGGTCCATTTTTAATTTCAAAAATTCATGTATGTGGTGCCATTGAAATTTTTCTTAATGATCATAAACCAATCAAGGTTGATGGAAAGAGGTTGAGACCATACAAGAAATGCACCACAAGGACTATTTGGAGACCCTAATAGATCCTCATCACCGTCCGAAAAGACGTTAAACTACCTCTTGTTCGCAATGACGTTAAACTATGCATATCCTTTACTTTTTGCATGTTTATATTTTGTTTGAATTGAATAAAAGTAGGAGTGTGTTTATATGCCTTCATGATTCTTATGCCCTATATCTTGTCCATATACTTGTGTCTACTCACTTTTTGTGTCTCATGCCTTAAGTGGAGTCGTGCATTCAAGAAAGAAGCAAATGAAAGCAAAACGACAACAAGAGAATCTTTCTTAACCCTTATCCTCTTTACTTTTAATGTTTCATTTTGGAATTGTTCCCCTTGTTTAGTACTCTTATTAGGAATGATCCAACCTTATTTTGTCGAACATTAGGGACAATGTTCAAATTAAGTGTGGGGGAGGGATTTGTTGATTGCTTGTTGCTTAATTGCTTATATTGCCTTTGTTTGTGTGATTTTGCTTATTTTGTCAAAAATGCTTGAAATTTTTGCTTGAATTATACCTTAGTTCTTTTAGAATGCATCAAATTCAACATAAGTAGAATTTAAATTAAATTGTTAGGGGGAATCTTGTAGTGTATGAGTGTGCTTTTAACGTGATTAATTGAGGGGTGCATGCTTTTGAAAGAAAGAAAAAGTTGTATTTTGCATTTTTAGGGGGCGAAATTGGGAGTTTCTTTGTTGGCAACTCTAGTCCATATGTGGAGGCATAACAAAG
>CAODLS011652100.1:0-22504 GCA_948243855.1 Flueggea neowawraea
CATGCTAAGGAACATGAGTGAAGTGAAGGGATTGCCACTCTCGAAAAGAGAGAAGATATCACCGGCCACTTGATTAGTGAAGCTGAGTAATGTGTGGCCACACCTAAACAAATGGATAAGTGTTATCATTTGTTTGACTTAGTTAGGATCATTTATAGATCAAGAAAATGTTTTAGTATAAATAAGGGTGACCCGTTCCATACCTTATGCTAATTCTGATATCGAGAGACAAAGGGTTGTATAAGGTTGTAATTAGGTTATATTAATTCGTAATTGACATTTATTTCAATTTGGGTAATTATAATGTCTTGCCAGAGACCAATTATCATTTATGGGCTTTAAATTATTTTTAGGCTCATTGCCAACATTGAATGAACCTATATGATCGCACACAATAAAGATCTGGATTGATTACAAAGGTTCTCTCTTTGTAGTAATTGAATTATTAAGATAATTAATTTGATTAATTAATAATTATTCAGGGTTTTATAATTTATGTGTTAAATAAGATTTAATACATAGTCTATTAATGTAATGGTCTTTTAATATGAATCACCAATTATCATGTTTATAATTATTTAATTATGTGACATAATTCGGCCAATGTGAGTGATTTATTTTATGATAATGTATCGTATAATTAAAAGGCCAATAATATTAATAAAACCCATGTGATTTTTGGCCTTTCCTAACCTAAATTGGAGGGAGAAAATTCGACATACAAACCTAAAAAGGGAGGGAGAAATTCGGCTCCTCTTTCCTTTGTTTTAGGAATCATTTTCCTTGTGTGACAAGGATGAGTTCGGCACAAACAATTACTATTTAGGAGTCCATGACTAATTAGGAGTCTATGACTAATTAGGAGTTTTATTCTTATTTGACAAAGGAAAATAAAGACCCTAATTTGTATCTGACAAAATTAATTAGGAAGTGTTTATTCTTTTAGGACAAGAAAAACAAATCCTAGTGTGACTATGATAAGAATTCGGCACACATCTTCTAAAATAGGAAGAGGCCGAATTCTTGAGGGCAAGGAAGAGCAATTTCTGCTCCTTAGTGCTACCTATTTAGGTCTTCTCATATGCCTATAAATAGGATGCACACCTTGCCATTCAATTGACTCCAAGGAAAAGCCAAATTAGTGAGTGTCGCTTTCAAAGAGAGAAATAGCACACATTAGCCTAATCAATGATCTTGTGTATGTGTGAGAGTAGAGAGGAGTCACCTTTTGACAGTCCCTATTGTCAATTGCATTCGGCTCAAAACAAACAAAGGAGGAGGAGAAACCAATTCAGCAATACCTTGCTTTTGGAGAAAAACAATTCGGCAAAGATTTTAAGCTACATATATTCGGCCACTTCAATTAATTATGATTACATACAGTGTTCCTGAACTTTTCTAGTGTGATATTATTGGTTGTTCCCCTGCGTTTGATGTCGTTTATTCGCATAAGAAACCCAACACAGCTAAGTGAAACTCTAGCATCTAGGATATCCTAGTCCAAGGTTTATTCCCCCTCATTTAAGAAACCGTACCAATATAATCATGATGCACCCTCAAAATGTTGAAGAAATTGAAACATTTATCAGTGGTATAGAGAGTTGTGATATCCCAACTACAGTATCCATCAAGAGCTGGATCATCAAACTAAGGAATCCTGAGGACCTCTATGTTAACCAATCGATTGAATATACCCACGACTGCTAGGGTGGCCTCGGTGACTTGGCTAGCATCCTGCACATAAGGAAAAAGCTCGATTAATGCACATTCAATATGAGGAAATGGGTTGTTATCTATGTTGGAGTAGGTGCAGAGGTGGAAACTTGTAAAGAAGAGAGAAAATGACAACCGATTTATAATAGTTTGGCAAATCGTGACTACAACCACTACCTAAGTTACTCACTTAGGATTTTCCTAATCTAGTAATATTTATGATTGAGTCCGAACAATCCAATAAGGCCAATCAAACAAGGTTGATTATGGCTCACACCTCTAAAGCCTGGATCACAAGGTTGATTTTGACTCACTCCTTTAGAGCCTAAACGAAGCTAATTTCACTATAGGCTTACACCTTTAAAGCCATTACAATACTGTTTTCTAAGGCTTACAACAAACTTTTCTCACACCTAAAATGCATACAAAGAGTTTACAATGAAAACTCCATGCTAAAAGTGATTTTGTAGACTTGATGCTCTTTGAACTTCTCTCTAGCTTATTTTTTATGTTTTAGAGTAAGGAGAATAATGGAAATGTTTGAACATTGATAACACATGATCATCCCACATTGTTTGCCTTTTCTTGATGTATTTGTAGCATTTCTAAGGCTAAAGACTGTTGGGATTGATGTACTAGCCATTACAGTACAATCATTTCTGTTCAAGTTGACTGGACTTGCTTTACGTGGTTAAGCCTTAAGCATTACATGCATAAGGAATGCCTTGCATATGAAAGGTATGTTTTTGGATATGTAAACCCTTGTGTTTGACTGTTGCAAGTAATCATTTTCATATCTTCTTCAACAGTTGGAAGATCTTTGCTTTATCTTGATCCTCTTGCATACATAACACTTATGATTGTGTGCATAACTTTTAATCCATAAAACTCTTGCAGCTTCTGCTTTCAAGACTTGTGCATCTTTGCATTCGACTATGTCTTTTATTTACATAGTCAATGCCTTCGTACTTAAGCCCGTCGTGCATACGTAACACACTTGTAGTTCATTCCATTTTCAACTCCGAGCATCCTTATATGGTTAACTCCAAGTCGTGCATACATAACCAAGATATCTTCACTTTTTTATCTTTTTTTTATCATCAAAACTTACAAGGATCTTAATGTTGATCACCTATGATATAGTAATCTAAACGCACTGCCTCCTTTGACTCAAAAAATTGCAGTTATTTTGGATTTCGCCAAGTCGACGAACTATTCTATTTGGAAAACTTTTTTCCACGAAATTTTAGGTTGGGAAATTTTATGTGGTCCTTTGAACTCGATTCTTTGTATTTATATGATTCATTCAATATCAAATTCACTTTATCTAAGTCCAAAGAGTATTTCATACTTTCTTTCAACTGTAGCTCAATAGGCGCTTATGCAATTTTTTGAGCCAAATGATCACACATCAATAGGTTTCCCTTAGCATAGCCAACAAGGTCTACTTTAATAAAGGCAAATTTTCATACTCAGAGCTAACCATCGAGGATTGATGTCCTTAAGGTCCCAAAGTGGGTATGTTTTGGTAATGACTAATAAGTAGAGTACTATTGCAGACGTTTTCCTCCTTAAGGATAGATTTAGACCTTGAAGCTATCTCATCCAACTTATAAAGATCATGGAACACAATGCCCTCAAACTTCCCCACCATTAGAAGTCCAACCTATGTTGAGCAAATCAAAGAAATTCATATCTGCCCTTGACCTAATTAATCAATCTATGTCACACACTATATCGTTTGGATGCCCTTTAGCTAATTGGGCTTGGAATGCGTTATGCATGTCTGCCCATGTGAAGATTGAATTAGGCATCAACTTTATGTACCAATTGAATGCAGTTCTTGTAAGCGAACTCCATAAGAGGTGTAGGTTAAGAAAATCATGCTAAAACTTCAACTCATCAATAAGTAAAGTGGACCATGTGCCCATGTCTAGAAATCCTTATCAATGTAAATAGGGTATGGTTTTCTATATACGGACCGACTGATCCTTTGTAATTTTGGAGAATACATCTGCTCAATCATATCAATCAATGCTTCATGATTAACGCTATTTACATTGATATGTCAGCATAGAGTCTAGGTTGTGGCACAAAAGTCCGACCCATAAACTTTGATCAAGGTAGGTACCATTGGTAGAGTTAGGGTTTCGTATCACAAAAGCAAGAAAGTTGGTCCTTGAGGTCTAAGCATACAGATCACCCGGAGGTGCATAAATATGAACTTATTCACTAGCAGACACGTGATGAGATTATGAAGCCATGGTTGGGATACACCAAATCTATTCTCGAGGTTGAAACATGTTAAATGGGAAAAATCATATGTAAGAGGTGGGATCCCTAAGTTCAGAAGGGCAAGAGGCATCTATGATGCTGCTATAATATGTATTGACATTCATAGACAGTATCCAACATGAGTTGTTTTCTTGGGTACCAAATTAGTCGCTTGGGTAGTGTACACTTAAGACAATTCATATAATTATTGGATGGGTGCATCAAGGGTACCTTTGGGCTCTTTATCAATGATGACTTCACCATTATAGTTTGAGCCATTATCAAAGGTACTTATTCCTTGACTAGACTCTTTTCTTACTCCACCCAAGCCTTCACTACCAACTTAACTTCATTGGCAATTTGTTCTTCCAATAGTGCATAGGACTCGTGATAGAGGTGACTGAGGTCACCAATAATGTGGTCCCCATTGGCGTTGGTACAATATTTAGTTCATTTGGTGAAAGCCTTTAAGTGTTTTTGGAGAGAATAATTAAGTTATAAAGGGACTTTGCTCATTCCGTGGTCCTTCAAATCTTTAGCCCTATCTTTTGAAACCTGGACGATACACTTTTGAAGCTTTTGAACTTGTTGTATACGAGGAGAAATACTTGTTGGTTGTTGGCCTCCAACATCCTTTCCAAGTTGAAGCTCTAATTTTTTCTCCTTTTGTTGGCGTAACTGTTCCAATTCCATCATTTGAGAATGTAATATCTTGTGACATTCATCTAGCCTATGATTTATCTATGTTATTTGATTACGCAAAGTTTCTTTCATTTTTTCCATTTGTATTCAAAAATCTTCCTTGCTCATCTCAACTTTTTGATTCAATTTTGCGATGATGACTTGGATCCAAGCTTGGATTTTAGCCAAAATCGCGGACATAGTCTTAGGTCTAGACATAGAAGACTCTTGCCTTTTAAGTAGAGCAATGCCTTCAAATGGAAGAGAGGTCTCTTTAGGTTGATGTTCTTCTTAAGATTCCTATCAATGCTCATCCTCATTTCAAACATTGGGGTTGGTGCTTCTAGTTACACATTGTTCTCGAATGTTGGGTTTCGTTAGGGTTATGGATTTTGTAATTTTGCAAAATGTTCAATTTTTGACAAGAGGGTTAGAAACTCGATCAAAATAGGATTTTTGACATCGTCTTAGGTTTGGGACATACATCATACATATTCAATACTAATTCAATTACCAAGTCTAATTATGTTATGTCATGTATTCGATTTCAGTTCTGTTTGATATCTGAGGTGACTAACCATCTACTGGTGGTGCGTGACTAGATTATTTGCCTTGTCGTCTAGGTGATTTGGACATATAGGTTGTGTTTCCTGAACTTATATCATTTTTTTTGTGCTCCAACTTTTTCATGTAATCCGAACTAATTATAGGATGGGTAAATCCTAAAAATTGGTTATGTGCGATATGGATTAAAAATTCACTACTTAGAATATTTAGATATGCTTAGTAATAACGTCAGTACTATTTGCTTGCTCTGTATGCTTGCTTGTTAAACATTACCTGTATAATTTGTTTGAAGTTAATTATATTTTATGTAATTATCCTTATGCTTTGCATGCTCGTCATCTTATAGTATCTTTGATAAGTAAGTCTATACTCCGAATGTTAAGATATGATCAGTATTTATTATTGTATGTTTTGTATGCCTGTTTGCTAAGAATTGATATGTATTATCTATTTTGACTCAGGACACCTATGCTACAGGGTAACGCTATTGTTCAGTTAAGGCCTAATTACCAGGAGTAACACCATGTGTTCGGCGAAACACATAGGCCAGTGGACGTTGTCTATTTCCATCTGATTATTACTCTATTTCTGTCTGTTTTTGGTCATTTGGCTGATACTCTGTTATAATAATTATCTAGTATGATTTTGATTAAATGTTTGGTTATGTTTAACGACTACATTAGTGAGACTGTGTTATTGATCATACCCCTAAAATATGTTATTCTATGATTTAGTTGATTTTATCTTGATGGAGCCCATGGACTGCAATGCTCATGGATATGGTCGTATTGATCAGTGTATGTTTGGTTCAGCTTTGAGACCTTTAGGGTGTCAGAACTGTTTTAGTCCATAAGGTTGTCAATTGTTTAGCTTTTTGAGTTGGGTACTGTTTTGGGTTTTAAGGTTGCCAGTTTGGTTTGATCTGTATTTGTTGAGAGCATTTTACGTATATTATGGGTGTGTGATAAATGACATTAGATTTTTCCTCTGAAAATATGTATATGCAGTATGTATTTTGTTGCATGTTGTTTGCTATCTCTACGAAAAGTTTTAAGAAAGATTTTTGAACTTTTATTTTGTAAGGGGTTCAAGGTGAGGGCTTCTCCAACTATTTCCTGAAGGACATGCTCCAATCTCCAAAAATTTTTATCTTTATGGAGAACGAGATTATTGGCAAGCCTTTTTCCTTGATAGAAGGATGATTGTTTTTGGATCAACACAAACTTGTGAGTCAGCTCTTTTGTAATTTTAATTTCAAAAGCCACCCTAGCCATTTCATCAACTTCCCGATTTTGGTCCTTAAGGAGGTGATGCATACTAGCCTATTTAAAGTCTTCTATTAGTAGAACCGCAGCTGTGAAATACGGGGCCAGCGAAAAGCTACTACACTTGTATTCCCATATTAATTGTCGATTACGAGTTGAGAATCTCCTATAATCTTAATTTCTTTTGCCTCTAATTCCTTAAGGATTTCTAATCCAATTACCAAAATCTCGTATTCTTCTTAATTGTTGGTGCAAGGACAATTGAGATTGAAGAAAATGGATGATCTGGTTCCATAAGGAGAGATGATCATTACTCCAACCCTACTTCTACCTCAGTTCTAGAGTTGTCAAGCGAATAATCAAAGCGACCATCTCTAAATGGAACACTTTTAGCTTTGGGTTCTCCACCTCAGCTATTTCGGAATTGGGGTGGTCTACCAGAAAATCCACCAAAACCTGTCCTTTGATGAATTTTTGATGCACAAAGAACGATGAAAATGCTGCTAAAGCAATGGCCCATTTGCCAACTCTTCCAGTTAGCATAGGCCTTGTCAGCATATACTTAATAACATATAGAGTGTTCTAAGCAAAGGAAATTAGATAGGTATAACCTCAGGGGTGATCCTTGCTAGAAGGGATGAGTATTGGGGCTTGCTCAAATACTACTTGATTTTTTTTTCAAATGCCTCCTGATGATATGCCTCACACTTGAATTCCTCTTGACCTTTTAGCCTGAGGAGATTAGAGAACTCTAAGGTTTTTCCCGCTAGGTTATAAATAATTTTTCTCAGATAATTTACCTATCCTAAGAACCTCTATAATTATTTTTTGTTAGTGAGGGGCTTAGCTTATAAAATAGTTTTAGTCGTGTTATCATTCACCTCAACTCCTCTCTAACAAAAAAAAATCCTATGAAATTTCCTCCTCTAGCCCCAAAAGCACATTTCAAAGGATTCGATTTCCTCCTCTAACCCTATATGATCTTTCTCTCTCTTAGATTTGACCACGAAATCATTGACATACACCTTTATACTATTGCCTATCACATTACGAAAAATTATATTCATGGACCATTGATAAGTGACCCGGCATTTTAGGACTGAAAGGCATCATAATCCATTCAAACGTCCCTCTGGCCTCCGGACATCTGAAGGCTTTTTTGTGTACATATTCTTTCGTGATTTTGATCTGATTATAACTAGCAAAACAATCCCAAAAGGTCAACATTTTGTGATTAGTCGTAGCATCAATGAGCATATCACTAATAGGCATTACATAAACATCTTTAGGGGTGGCGACATTCAAGTCCTTAAAGTCTATTCATACTTGGATTTTTCCATTTTTCATTACCATAGGGACTATGTTTGCCAGCCATTCAGTAGACTTTCCTAATGTAATGAAACATTCTTTTATGAGTCTTTCAATTTCTTCTTTAACTTTAACTTCCACCTCTTTGGACATTATTCGAGGGGTTGTTGATAAGCATGGTGATCCGGTTTATTAAAAAGGAGGTGTTCTACCAAGCTCCTACTCAACCTGGGTATGTCTTTATAATCCTAAGCAAAACAATTTTTGTACTCCTTTAAAAGTGTCACAATCTCTTCTTTTAGATTGCCTTCCAGAAATATACTGATGTATATGACCTTTGGATCATCCTCGGTATTGAGATTGACTTCTATCAACGGATCTTTTGCTTACAATTTGTCATCCTCCAACTTGGCTCAAAAACAAATTCCAAAATCAACTTCTAGCTTTTCAAACACTTAAGTCATATGTTCCCAATCCAAAACATACACTGAATACTTCATCAAAAGCCTTAGTAGGAATATCTCTTTCACTGGAGCCATTTTCATAGGGCATGTCAATAATGTGTTTTTTCTAGCCCAAAAGACATTTGGGAGATCATCACACATTTCTTTTTCTATTTGGTTTTGAAATTCAGGGATTTTTTGTTGAATGGTTTTGGATAAAAGCTGTTGAGATATTTTTTGATGAGAAACATTTTGTGGTTCCAGGTTTGGCTCTTCCTACTAAATCACGTCCCCTACTTCGAGTTTGTTCACATAACATCTCAGCTCTATACATCAATAATTGCTCAATGGCCGATAATTGGTCTACAGTCCATTGTATTCTAACTTGGTGGATGTCACATGCAACTATTATCAACCTCTCTTCCTTTGTGAAGTGTCTAATTATTGATCTTCTGGAATATAGGAGAGCCTTCCGGCTTAACAAAAGGGACGATGCTCTTTGAATTCTTTTCCTAAGTGTTCTTTTTATGTGAAATATTTTATTCTCCGAGTGTTGTAAGGTGATGGGTTAGCCTTCCTTGTCTAGTCCTTCAAAGGTAATGGGCTGAATGTTTTCATGATAATAACAGATGTCCAAGAAATGGATCTCTTTCTCAAAAGGGTTTCCATCGGCCTTCACCATCTCTACTTGGTCACCATGCCAAAAAAAAAGACGCTAGTGGAGAGATGATAGCCCATATAAGCTAGTATGAATCTAGTCCCTTCCCAAAAACACTTTCTAATTGGTAGTAGTGTTGATTACGAAGAAATCACACTACCTTGATTTGGACTGCACCGTGACTTCTAAAGGAATTACTTCCAAAGGTGTCGTGACAGCATATGTGACTGCAGAAACTACCAAGGTAGTGTAAATTAAGTCATCTTCCTTTTTTCCCATGGCTAGCAAAATTCTTAAAGGAATAACATTAATAGAAGAACCATTATAGATTAAAACTCGATGCACAGGTTTCCTATTTAGGTGAGCCTTGATATAGAGGGGTTTAGTGTGCATTGGTCCCTTCAGCCTTTCAAACACCAACTGTGGCTTTCCCGTTCTTTTACTTCCTGACTCCTCCTTGTTTTCACAGGTCAACTCTGCTTGAGGCACCTCCTCTGAGTCTTTTTCATTTTCTTCTTCGGTAACCTTCTCTTCTACACAATTGACACTTCTAAAAGTACTAGGTAACACCAAAGAAGCCATAGCAGAGTAAACCACAGGTATAATCTATACGTTAAATGTATTCATATTTTTAAAATAAGTTTCAATGGAAATCTCAATTTCATTGCTACTTACATATTACATCTCCTTGTCTTTAGTGGTTTTCCTTTTGAATTTGGATTTGGATTTTGGTTCTTACGGAGAATTTGGTTTCACCCCCCTGTTGTCCATGGTAGTGCTATCTTAGGGTTCCAACTCGGCTCTCACTTTTACCAACCATTCAGCTAGTCTATTCCTTTGGGGTCTTCTTTTTCTGGGTTCTGGTAAGTTTCTCTTCAACGACCATTTTGTATTTTGCAATGTACTATTTATCAGGCTCCTTTGGACACAAATGTAAGTATAAATCTCAAATCCCTTTAGTTTTCTTCTCTTCACTTTTTCAGCTCTTCTTGCTTCCTAAGACCTCTTTGGCCTTCTCGACCCATGCTCCTCTGAGACCCTTTTGCTTAGACCTCCCAAGGCTTTTTTCCACTTTCTTCATTTTCTTCTTCCTTTCTTTGCCATATGTTGCAGCCTCTTTCTCTAGGTTGCCAACTTTTCTTCTCTTCTTTGTGTTGATTAATCCAACCTCTCAAGTATGTGATAGGAACATTGATTGTGGTGATGGTGGGAAATTATCCCCATCGATGAGCATGGCCTCCTTAGGGAATTTTATAACACTCTAGTTCATCCTATCTTAGATCACATTCTTAAAGGCCCAACAAGCACTAGTGGAATGTGTCCAGGAACCATGGTATTTCCAATAGTCCTTCCCTTTGAACTCTTCCTTGGAAGGGAGCCTATGATATGAAGGTAGGGAGATAAAATTTTCACTTAGAAGGAAATCAAATATTTAGAAGTTTTACTAACATCGAAAGCCTATTGTTTATCTTTTTGTTTTCTATTCCCATTTTTTGGAAGTAGCGTTAGATGTGGTTGCCTTTGTCATCTTTGCACAGATGAAGCATCTTACGGTAGCCATATCGGCCACGTAAACATTCTCTATTTCTATGCCATGGACATCCTTAAAGTATGTCCCTATGGAATGTTTCTTCCTAAGGTTTTCCTCCCTGAGGAGTTCCTCATATTCTGTCACTTTGGCCACCATCTCATAAAAATCATGAAATTCCATGCCCTAAAATTTATTTGTTACTTCTAGCTCTAGACCCCACTGGGCCATTTTCAAAGATTTAATCAAAATAACAAACAAAAATTGCACTAGAAATTTGATTTCTTTGCTTAAACAATTGAAGAAGATCAAAGGGATGAAATAATCATTTTGGATTTTTTGCCTCTTTAAACACAATAGCAAAATACATTCCAAAAAAAAAAAAGAGTTTGACGGTGAAAATTTTACTAACTGCTAACACAAAAATTGAAAAATAATCAAAGAATTAAAGGGATAAAAGTTTAGAAAATTGTAAAGTTCTCACTTAACTTGAAAGTAAAAGGTATATTGTGTAATTGGAGTTAGTGGAAATCCTAAGTGGTGATACTTAGGTAGTGGATGTAGGCAAGAGTTTCTTCGAACTACTCTAAAATCTGTGTGCTCTCTACTGTTCTTGTTGTGTATCCTGTTTGACTCAAAAAAATTTACAAGGCCAACCTTCATAAACTATTCAACCCCCTTCTAGTGTGTGTTTTACTCTTTCAATTGGTATAAGAGCTTAGGCTCTTATTTGTGATGGTTTCCCCACCGAAGAGTGAAGATTCAATATGGCTTCAAACTTGAATTCCAACTATTTTGAAGAAGGCTTAACAGCCACCAAGGTTTAATGGTGCAAATTACGAACATTGGGAAGTGTCACACCCTTTCTTTTCATATAACTATACTATACTATATAATTATAGTCACAAGAATAGTCATTCATATAGATCATTCATATACAAATATACAAACCAAAATTTTTATTAAAAATGTATGAACAAGTTGAACAAACTATATGTACAATGATAACATGATGCAAAGGAGAGAGAGCGTAGGACCCAGCCTAATGACCTGTGCTCCATGTAGATGTGTTGATCAACTTCACACTTGATCAACTTCCAAAACTATTTATGCTAATATCCTAGAAAAATAATAGCGCTTTATATAAGTCGCTACTCAGTGAGAGAAACTGTCATCGATATATCCACAACAAATAGCATATGCATCCAAATATATATAATAATGATGCAAGTGAATGCAATTCTAATTTATTTTGGAGCTTGGCGAGAACATGATAAGTCTCAAACCAGGTCCTATAATGTAAATTTTTAGAGACATATAGTCTCGAAATTGTAAGCTAGCTGGCGATCTGTGAACTATAAGAGACTTTAAGTATGGAATCATGTATTGTATCTATGGAGACATATAGTCTCAAATCATATCATGTAACTGTAATAGGAGTTAATCATGTTGGCCAAGTCTGCCTTTTTAAGTCGATAATGCAAGTTACATATATCCATTCAATCTTTAGTCAAACTATGCATATGAACTGCAACTGTAACTGTGAAACAGATCATGTCCATCAAACTATGCATTTGAACTATAACTATAACTGTAAATCATATCATGTCCATATTTGGATAAGAACAAGCCAAATCATATATATCGTGCATGATAAATGGTAAGCCACGCCCGTTATGATCATACCATATTCCAAATATTTGACTATAGCAAATTCATAAATAGTTCAAATATCATACATGTGTCACTTGTAAGCAATACCAGATGACTCATACATTTGCACAGGTAGTAAACAAATCATTATGTATATATATATATATATATTTATATATTCACATATGAAAACAAACTATCAAAGTCGGTACATTTCATATCACATAGCAAACAAGTGGAGACACCTCCAGTTTTCACTCATCTACGCCTCTGATATACATGTCAATTACTCAGGACTTATAGTTCCCCAATATACGAGTATTTGGATCCTCCGGGTCTATACAATATAAAAATTATGTTTATCAATATCCAATACACTTTCTTTAAAGTTATAGACTAGTTCCTTAAATATAAATTCATATTGATTTAGTTTGTATATTCTAGCAAAAGACCCAATTCTTTGAATTTAGTTAAACTATAAACCAATTGCACATATAGCCTATACACATATGTTCTCATTCTGTTTTTGATGTTCTATTTTATTAAGTTTTAGTTTCGGTCCCTATTGTTGAAAATTCATCAAAATAGTCCCCTATTCTTAATGTTTGATTTTATCCCATTAAGGCAGTCTTTCATATTTTCAACATAACTGGAGCTACATGTTCCCAAATAAATTTATGTAAATTTTACTTGAAATTAGACATTTGTATATTCTTGTGTATATAAAGTCTGAATCCTAATTTAACTTAGCAAGTTTGTAGTGAAATTTTGAATTCAAGCCTATTGCTGTCAGGTTTCTACTTCAGGACAGATTTGAAATCACATAGTGCTTTGACCATAATTCAATCATTCCATCACCAAATTGAGATATACAAATTGATTTTGACACTATACACATATGTATTTCTAATGTTATCAGCCAAGTTGTCCAATTCCATCTATAAAAGGTTTAGTATCTTTATAAATTTAGACCGTAGGCTGAAATAGGATAGACAAACCTATCTTTAGTGTTTTGTTCATGCTTTCGTCTATACAAATCTATATGAAGAAGGGTTTTTTGTTTTAGAACATAGATATATATATATATATATAAAATATCATATGCTAATTCAAAATACATAAATCTCAGTGAATTTTACAACTAAACCTAGAATTAAATGTTATTCGATAGAATAATAAGTCTGACTAGCCATAGTTAGGCATATATAACTCCGTAAATACATGGAATTGAGCTATGAAATTTTACCTTCCATTCTAATACATATATATCTACAACGTTTATGTTTTACACATTTCCAAATTAGGTTTCTAGGTTTTCCAAAATCAGTTTACAAAAGACTGTTCCTATAGCATCTGTGATTAGGACAATTCATACTATTTCAACCATAAATACAAAAATACATAGCATTGGGTTAAGAAATTTTATATACATCTATAGGACACATAAATATACAATTTTTATTCTTTGAGTTGCTTATAATTCGGTCACTAACATTTTAAAATGTATGAATGAAACAGAGACTAATCAAGAGCTATTACGAGTTTATAATTACCTTTGATTTGTTTAAGCTCTTCTTTGAAGGAATTGATGGTTAATAGTGTGTGGGGGTGATTTTGGAGGAATATTTGGGTCTAGAGAGTGGTTTGCTAATGTGGTTCTATTTTAAACAAGAAGAGAGTCACACACACACACACACACACACACACACACACACATACACACACACACACACACACACATATATATATATATATATATATATATATATGAATTAGATTGCCAACTCACTAAAAATATCTCCCCTCTTTTTATTTTAATCTTATCCTAATTGATGAATCATATG
This sequence comes from Flueggea neowawraea, assembly GCA_948243855.1. Taxonomy (NCBI): domain Eukaryota; kingdom Viridiplantae; phylum Streptophyta; class Magnoliopsida; order Malpighiales; family Phyllanthaceae; genus Flueggea; species Flueggea neowawraea. Next base: position 13,935 of record CAODLS011652100.1, read on the forward strand.
TACATATGTTTATTAAACATTTGAGCACATGGACATATTTTTTCTTAATTTATTTGATAAGTAACAAGTGTCCAATTAACATTTAAACATATGGTAAGAAACTCTTGCCATGTGTCAATTTTCTTGATGACAATGATCTACACATACATATGTAGACTAGTTAATTTTCACTTTTCATCACACTTACTATTTGTTCTCATTTTAGTCCCTATCTTATTATACCTCATACACATTTCCTCTTTAATTTTGGTTCCTTTATTACATTATAACCTTATTTGACACAATCCAAACTAATATATATGCAATGCATGTTCCAATATATGTATGCTATGTATGGTTAATTTAGGGTTGGAGTGTTACAGGAAAAATCGAATGGTGGTCTACATAAAGAGTCAAAACATAGAATATTGGAAAGTGATTGTGAAAGGGCCAATGGTTCCTAAAGATGAGAATGACATTGTTAAGAACGAGATAGACTACAATGATGAAGATTGGAAGCATGAACAAATCAACACAAATACAATGCAACTCATCTTTTGTGCTCTCACTAGGGAGGAGGCCAATCGAGTCTCATTTTGCAAAAGTGCCAAGGAGATGTGGGAGAGACTTGAAGTCACTTATGAAGGTACCACTCAAGTCAAAAAGACCAAGATTAATATGTTTCTTCATGATTATGAGCTATTCTCCATAAAGGAAAGAGAATCGATCACCTTTATGCTTAATCGATTCGCTGAGATTATGAATGATTTGGCATCCTTTGGAAGACATATGGATGATAGATAGAAGGTGAAGAAGATTTTGAGATCACTTCCATAGGAATGGGACTCACAGGTTACTACAATCATAGAGTCCAAGGATCTCAACACATTGGATTTCAATGCAATGGTTGGGTCTCTCATTAACTATGAGATTATATTAAAGACTAGAGGAGGACTCCCAAAACCAATAGAGAAAAGTGTAGCTCTCAAAGCAAGTGCCTCTTTCAAACAAGAAAATTATGAAGATAGTGAAGAAGAAGATTAGGAGTTGGCTCTTTATGCAAAGAATATTCAAAAGTTCAAGCCTATAATGCAGAGAAGAAAAAGGGAAATGAACAAAGGCACAAGAGAGGATTTCAGAAAATCCTCTAACTATAAAAGGAGAAGTGATGAAATTTGTCAAAATTATGGAAACACCAGCCACTATGCAAAGGATTATGAAAGCTCATCCTCAAAATCATCTTTTGAAATGATCAAGAAGAAAGAAGTCTTGATTGCCACTTGGAATGATGATGAAGATGATGAATACTTTAGCAAGGAGGAAGTCAATCTAGCTCTTATGAAACAGAGTTCATACTCAAGTGATGATGAAGCAAATGACATAAGTACTCTTACTTTTGATGAATTGATGGATACTTTTGATGTTTTGAATGAGAACTTTGAAGATGTACTCAAGCTCAGCAAAACTTTGAAAAAGAGAAACAAACTTTTAGAAATTGAAAATGAGGATTTATCAAACTATGTTCAAGAGCTTGAAAACACCTCCATTGAACATTCTTCATGTTTTCTTGAACAACAACAACAAATGCATGATGAAATTGATAGATTGAAAAATGTGTTTTCTCATGTTATTGGCAAGTTCACTAGTAGGCAAGAGAAGTTTGAAAAATTACTTTCTTTACAAAGATTTTCTTTATCGAAAAATGGTTTTGGCTATCATCCTTTTCAAATTGAGTCATCATTGATGGCAAAGTTTTCAAATGAGAGTAGTTCTTCAATTTCACTTGGTGTGCCTACTTGTGCTAGATGCTTGACAATTAGTCACAATGTTCATTCATGACTAGTTTGAAAAGAGGCATTAAAGTGAAGAAGATGTGAATTTCCAAAGGAACTATTCTTCCTAACTTGGTTCATGTGACTAACACACAAGGACCTAAAGTAGCTTTGGGTATCATTGAAAAGAAACAAAATTAATTTTGTAGGTGAAAGCCAAGATTAGAGTTCCTTCAAGCATATGGTACATTGATAGTGGATGTTCCAGACACATGAGTGGAGACAAAAGTTAGTTTTGTGGAACTCACTTTCAAGAATCAAGGCCATGTGACTTTTAGTGATACCAATAGAGGTAAGATCATTGGTAGTAGTAAAGTGCAAAAGGAACCTTTACCAACCATTGATAATGTATACTTGGTTGAAGGTTTGTAACATAATTTGTTGATTGTTTCTCAATTGCGTGACATAGATTATGATGTTAGATTTGAATCTTCACATTGTACTGTTTTGAAAGATGAAAAATTGCATTCATTGGTTTGAGACATGAAAATATTTTTATTGTAAATTTGCATGATGCACCTTCATTTGATGAAAAGTGTTTAATGTCTTTTGATGAAAATGCATATTTGTGACATAGAAGATTAGGTCATGCACTATTCCTTTGATTTCAAACCTTGCAAAAAATAAGATTGTTAGAGGTTTGTCAAAATTGAGATTTATAAAAGAGCATTTGTGTGAACCATGCATAAAGGGAAAGCATACTAGGAGTTGTTTTAAACCAAATAAAGAAGTTTCTACATCTAGAGTTTTAGAACTTATACATATGGGTTTGACAGGTCCATTTAGACATGTTAGTTTGAGTGGTAAATTGTTTACTCTTGTGATTGTTGATGATTTTTCTAGATTTACTTGGGTTAGATTTTTTGCCAATAAAAGTGATGCCTTTAATGAGTTTGCTAAGTGATGTAGATTGGTTCAAAATGAGAAGAACAAATCCATCATTGCCATTATAACCAACCATGGAGAATTTGAATATAAACCATTTGAGGATTGGTGTGACAAGTATAGGATGGAGCACAACTTTTCGGCACTAAGAACACCACAACAAAATGATGTGGTGGAAAGAAAGAATAGAACTTTGACATAGATGTGTAGAACTATGTTAAGTGAGTATGAACTCCCTAAGTATTTTTGGGCTGAAGCAATAAACACCTCATGCTACATCATCAATATGGTGCATCTAAGAAGAAATCAATTAAAGACACCTTATGAGATATGGAAAGGTAAAAACCAAATATTTATTTTTCATCCTTTTGATTGTAAAGTCTTTATTTTGAATAATGGTAAGGATAATCTAGGGAAGTTTGATGCAAAGTCTAATGTAGGAATTTTATTAGGTTATTCTACCAATATTAAGGCTTATAAAGTTTATAACACTAGAACAAATGTGGTTTAAGAGTCTATTCATGTTAAATTTGATGATATGATCTCACCTCTGATAAAGGTAGTTGTTGATGATGATATAGGTGATTCCAAGTAGAATGAATATCATGCACTTCAAAGGAGTATGGAGTAGTTAAGAGTGAATGAAGTACAAACCAACAATAATGTGAAGGAAACAAGGGTTGAAGAAGAACCAATTTCACTTCCCAAGGATTGGACAAATGTAAATGATCATCCAAAGGAGTTAGTCATTGGGAAGATTGAAGATGGAGTAAAGACAAGAAAAGCTCCAAATGAATATCAAAGCAACTTTCCATACATCTCAATTGTGGAGCCAAAGAGTACCAAATAAGCACTTGAATATGAATATTGGGTTCAAGCCATTTAAGAATAACTCAATCAATTCAAGAGGCAAAATATGTGACAATTAGTTACACTACCTAAAATGAAGACTATTATTATAACCAATGAGGTGCACAAAATCAAGTATGATGAGAATGAAAACCCCGTGAAAAACAAGTCAAGACTAGTAGCTCAAAGGTTCATTCAAGAGGAAGGACTTGACTATGAAGAAACCATTGTTTTAGTTGCAAGATTGGAGGCTATTCGACTTTTGTGTGCTTTTGCCATCCATAAGAAGATCAAGTTATACCAAATAGATGTCCAGAGTGTGTTCTTGAATGGTTACATACAAGAACATGTATATGTGAAGCAATCACTAGGTTTTGAAGACCATGAACATCTCGATTATGTCTTCAAACTCAACAAGGCACTTTATGGATTGAACTAAGCAGAAGGGAATTGTTTGAAAGGTTAAGTACATTTCTCATACAAAATGACTATGTAAGGGGCCATATGGATAATACTCTTATTATTAAGAAAAATGGTGATGATACGCTTTTTTGTCAAATTTTATGTTGGTAATATAGTTTTTGGTGCTACTAATCCTTTTATGTGTAAAGAATTTTGTGATTTTATGAAGGGAGAGTTCAAAATGAGTATGATGGGAGAACTTGCTTTCTTCCTTGGACTCCAAATCAAACAACTTGAAGAAGTTCTTTTCATTTAACAAACCGAGTACACCAACGATCTATTGAAAAGGTTATAGATGGATGGAAGCAATGAAATGCCTACACTAATGTTATCCACCTTGAAGCTTGACAATGATGAAGATAGAAAATCAATAGATCAACGACTTTATAGAGGTATGATTGTATCCTTACTTTATTTAACTGCTTGAAGATCGGATATTATGTTTGATACTTTCTTGTGTGTTTGTTTTTAATCAAACCCAAAAGAATCACATTTGACTACTTGCAAAAGAATTTTTTGTTACTTGATTGGTACTATTGGTTTTGATTTATGGTATCCTTCATCTCTTAATTTTAACTTGATTGCTTATAGTGATGCAGATTATGGTGGTTGCAAGTTAGATAGGAAGAGTACTAGTGGAACATGTCATTTTTTAGGTTCATATTTAATATCTTGTGCAAGCAAGAAATAAACTAGTGTTGCGACTTCCACGATCGAATCTAAATATGTGGTTGTGGGAAGCTCTTGTGTCCAAGTGTTATGGATTAAAAATCAATTTATTGATTATGGTATTGCTCTTAAGAACGTTCCTATCTTTTGTGACAATATTAGTGCTATTAACTTGAACAAAAATTCCATTTTGCATAGCAGAATGCAGAGACATTATTTTTTACATGATCATGTGCAAAAGGTGATATTTGTTTGAAGTTTGTTAGGACTAATGACCAATTAGCTGACATTTTTACAAAACCTCTTGTTGAAGAAAGTTTTAATTCAATTCGTTTAAGATTGGGCATGTATGATGTGAATAATCTTTGTTGATATTATTTGTGCTTTAGTGTTGTTGCATTCATATATATTCACTTACAGAAAAAGATCTAAAATTGGTAAATGAGGAAAAATTTTGTCATGGTTTGTGATTGGGTGTGGAAAGGAGCACTTTATAAGTTTCTGCCAATTTTCACTCGAACAACTTGGTTCTCTACTCGAATGAGCGATGTTGATGTGAAAAATTATGAGTTTTGGAGTACGAATTACTCGAGTAATAAGAACAGTTAGTCGAGTAATGGCTGGCACTACATATTCTATTGGGTGACACGTTACTCAAGCAATTTTGGGAATTACGCGAGTACGGCTTGTTTTGGACATAGACTTACTCGAGTAAGATTGGGCCTTACTCTTACTCGAGTAACCGAGCATCAGGTCAGTTTCTAACCCCTTTTCCAGTTCTTTTTTTTTTCTCACTATCCCTCTCTAAAGCTGTTGCAACCCTTTCCCTCTCTCCTCAAAATTTTCAACTCTAGTCGAGTAATTCTTAAACCCACTCAAAACCCATTCATCCTTCACCACATTTCCATCATTTAAACACATTCCCATCACCAAATCACTCCAAGAGTACAAAATCACCCAAAATCTAAAAAATACACTTTTGAAACCCTATTTCTTCATCTTTCAAATTCTTGTTCAAAATCAACAACCAAAGAAACATACCAAACAAACTACCAAAAGACATTTAGATGACCAAGATAGTGATTCCTCACCTTTACCTCGCCTTCAAAGGACCAAATTCATAGCCAAGAAGAAGCAGGCCGCCTTCACCTCACAACCTGCATCCATCTCCATTCTTGCTGATGATGCACCTTTGCACCTCACAACTTACATCCGTGTCCATTCCTACTAATGATGCACCTTTAATTAATCCACGGTTCATCTCCTTAAAGGCCCAAGATGTCTATAACAAGGTACTCAATAAAGAACACCTCATGCCTTCAATGATTTTTTACTATACTAGCCTAAGAATTGCATATTATGATTTGAAGAGTGTGTTTAGGCAGTATGGACTTACTGTATTGTTGAAATATACTGATGTGAATTATGAGGACTTGGTTCAGGAGTTTTATGCTCACTTAGAAGTAGTGAAAAAATCAGTTGACAATGGGATTGTCTTGAGGTCTCGGGTTTGTGGTAAAATGATGATGGTGTCAGAAAGGCGACTATATGAATGGTTCTCAATCCCAGAGGGTGGAGTTAGACCAATCGGAAAGGGAAAGAATATTGAGAAGGGTAATGAAGAGAGTGATAGTGAAGCCATCGAAGATGAAATTGAACAATAAGACGAGTACACGTTGGCGAAAGGAATGACATTATTGCGATCCATTATGGTAGTTGATGTTAGGAAATTTGTTCAAATGTGCATTATGCTATCAATAGGAGCATTGTTCCAAAGAAAGACACTCAAAACTATATGAGCAAGACTGATGCTGAGATTCTATGGTACTTGGTGAAAGAGGTTAAAGTCAATTTCGCATCATTGATCATGAGATGAATGAAACATAAGTGGAAGCTACTCCACAAGACTAGCCACCATACACATCAAAAGAAAGAAGGGTTGCCCTATGGTGTGTTGATCACTATGATTCTTCGGATGAACAATGTACCTCTTTCAGGACAAGATTATATCATGCTTCCTAATAATTGGAAGTTCACCCATGTTAATTGTGCTATTACGATGATGATAAACTCGCTTGCTAGAGGTTGGATTTATGGGCCACATGTTCGAAGGGACATTGATTGTTTTGCTAACCCCAATGCTAGGATACCTCCACCCATTGATAGAACTATTCCTACCTCACGAAGTGGAAGGTAAACTAGAGCTTATGCCTCTCAAGACTTAGATCTTGTTATGGTTAGTGCAAGGGAATTGCAAGAACTCAATGATCAAGTTTCTTTTTTGGGATCAAAGGTGAGAACAATGGAAAAGGTGTTAGGGACGGTTTCTAATTTGGTGCATAAGATTTGGGATAAGATTAATTGCTCCTTACCATCGGCCACTTTAGGTCATGTGCCATGATCTGTATGTTTTGATGCCTCTAATCAATGGAACAACTTTTCATATGCATCATTTTCATTTTGTTTTCGTTGAACTATATTGGCTATGTATTATTTTTTCTTCAACATTTCGATGTGTATTTGAATGCTTATGTGTTGTGGATGTTTGTCTTTTTATGTGTTTAATTGTCTCTTCTCTGCGTTGACTTTGATAGCTTATTTCTATTTCTTCTGTTTGATTATGAAAAAAGGGGGAGACAAATTGGTGTCTTTATATGTTGATGATTATTGGACTAACCTTTTGTGACAATGTTTTATGCCTTGATCAATTCTTATAAACTTGTATTTTTAAGTTATGCATATTCTTAGGGTGACACGGTTCCTAAAAGATGAATATATCGGAAGAAAACTGGACTTACTCGACCAACTTTAAAAGTTACTCGAGTAAGTGTGATGTCCAGTAGAAAGAAAGCTCTATGTGTTACGCAACCAAGCAGTAAAGTTACTCGACCAACTCACGAGTTACTTGAGTAAACATTGAAGTTACTCAAGTAAGTACATGCTCCAGAGGGTCACTGGTTGATGGAGTTACTTGAGTAGGATTGACATTTACTCGAGTGTGTGAAGACCAAAATGAGAGTTGCTTGAGTAAAGGCCAAAGTTACTCGAGCAAGTGGTTACTCTAGAGGATGCACTGATTCAAAATTTACTCCAGTGAATGAAGAAGCTACAGGAGTAAAAAATGGTTCGGGAATATTACGACGTGTCCCGAGACACGAGTTACTCAAGTAGAAATTATCTTACTCAAATGGACGTCTTTATGGGCTGATAGATTTAAAGCAATCAAGACAGATCTGGAAGGAAATCAAGTTACAACGATCACAAAGGATCAGTTACTCGAGTAGAAATCATTGTCACTCGAGTAAGTTAGGGCTCAAATTCAAAGCTAGAATTATTCTACTAGACCCCATAGTTACTCGAGTAAAGACTAAAAAGGAAAGTAAATCAAATTGAATTCACACTTCAACGGCTGCCTATTGAGTCATAACGACTACAAATCATTCAGGAAGTATAAATACACTTCCAGAACAACAAAGGGAAAATTGCCATGCATCTAAAGCTCTTTACAACCCTAATTCTAGCATTATCAATTATTCTTTGTGATACAAGTGTATTTTGTCCTTATTTCATATTTTCACTACTTGTATCCTTATTTTAAATATGTTGATGAGTGATTTATTGTATACGAACAGAGAGTTTGTGAGGTTAGGACCAAGGGTAGATCCTAGATTGGTTTATTCTAGAACCGAAATCAAGAATTGTAATGTTCTCACTTAGCTTGAAAGTGAAAGGTGTATTGTGTGATTGCAGTTAGTGGAAATCCTAAGTGGTGATACTTAGGTAGTGGACGTATGCAAGAGTTTGGCCGAACCATTCTAAAATCCGTGTGCTCTCTATTGTTCTTGTTGTCTGTCTTGTTTGACTCGAAAAAGTTTACAAAGCCAACCTTCACAC
>CAODLS011652199.1:0-11450 GCA_948243855.1 Flueggea neowawraea
CCTCAAGTCACTGAAAATATACGTCGGGAGTAAATCCATCATCCTCGACCCAAAATATATCATATACGTAAAATTACAGTTTGGTCTCCGACCAATGTAAAATTACGTTTTAGTCCCCGAGACTCGACAAATTACAAAACAGTTCCTAATGATTGATGGGGTTACTGACTAATCATCTATAAGTCATAATCCCCAAATTCTATCCCGAACTCCCAGAAATTACGATTTACAAAACGTCACGATTTGGTCCCTCAGACCCACGGTTTACTCGAGTTAGTCGAGGCTAACTCGAGTTGAACATAGTCCAATTTAGTCGAGTTAGTCATGAAATAACTCAAGTAAATTGATCGCAGTTTTACTCGAGTTAGTCTATCGATAACTTGAGTAAATCCTGATCTGTTTTACTCGAGTTAGTCATGAATAACTCGAGTAAATCCTGGATTAACTTACTCGAGTTGGCCAAAATGCTTACTCGAGTAAGTCACTTACCCAGACTATCCAATATGATCAATCACTCAAAGCAACCGATGAAAATCATTACAAAATGCATACATTGACTCTAATCAACTTCCTATACACGAATCCACACTCAAACCCAGCCAAACAACTCGAAATCACCCGAAATTGCCCAAAACCGAAGTGATTCATACCCATTTTATTCCAAAATGCTAATATGCACAATCTTGCAGAAATCATGAGGAAAGAAAGGGTTAGAAACTCAATCTTACCTAAAGAGACCCAAAGGAAGTGCTGAAGAACAACTTGAGAGAGTTTGAGAGCTTCTGGACGGAGAGAAGTGGAGTAAATGATCGAATTCGGATAGGTTGGGCTTCTTAAAGATGAAGAACACCGAAACACATTGTTCCACTTCTGCACAGATAACTCCAGTTATTCAAGGGTTAACTCGAGTTATATGGACCTCGACTTACTCGAGTTATAGTTCCAGAGAACTCGAGTTGTATAGGAGTCATATAACTCGAGTTATCTCTCTCACTAACTCGAGTTATCCACTTTCAAAACTCGCTACTCTCAAGATTCAACAACCGCAACCCATACATGCTCATCCTGATAGAGTATCAACGACCATCGCTATAGAAAATATAGCTGAAGCGGGTGGTATATTACACCAATGGATGATTTACACAGTTGCCTTAATAAATGTTTTTTTTTATAACTATGGATTTGTTGATTGTCTCCAGAGTAATGTTGAAGCAAGTGAATCACATATAGATGCTCAATTCTTGAATGAAGGTGAAGCAAATGAAGGCTTCAATGTCATAACTGAAAAACATTAAAAGGAAATATCCAACTCATTTTGTGTCTAAGAACCTACTGGCTACTGTCTTGTACTGTTTTTTCACCCTGTCAAGGATTAACTTTTTATTTTGTTAAAAAGGGTATACACCCGAATGCCTTGCATTTTTTTACATTCCTTGTCAATTATTTTTGGTGTTAACTGAAAATTGTACTGGAATAGTGAACATTTTAGTGCTTACTGAAAATGATTGGGAAGAATTATTTAGTATCGATATCTGGCAAATGAAGATATCCCTTCTTATCTATGTTAGTTTATTTCTCAATTTTTTTTGATTTTCATCAAAGATTATGTCTTCATCATACGTCAAAAATACCTGTACTAGAATAGTGAACAATGTGATTCATAATCCATCAATGACAATATGTGAAACATAATTCATCCCTAATCCATTCATAATCCATCAAATTCATAGTACAATTTCATTCCTAATTCATTCCTAATCCATTCATAGAGCTACATGTCCATTTGAATTCTTACACTTAATACATTTTCATTCCTACACTAATTACATTTTGCACTTGCAACTAGAAAATAAAGACAGTAATGATTGCCACAAGTGCCGCACAAAAACTCTTAAGATAAACCACTTCATTTGGTTATTAGTACGCATGTCCACAATGCTTTCTCTTCCCATTGTTCCATACGCTCGTTGCTGTCCGTTATTCTTGTATATATTCTCCATCATCACTTCTCGACCTATACCACTACTCTCCAGATTGATCCACTCAAAATATTTACAACGCTACAACAAATAGCATACAAAAAGAATAAGTAAGCATATTTCAAGTGGATTAATAATTTAATTGATTACATTATAATTTGCTTGGTCATCACTTACAAAATATCTACAACTCAAGACCCTCCTTCCAGGATTGCTTGAAGTTGAAGAAGTGAAGCCTTTACATAGTAAGCATAAAAGCATCTTGGTCATGCTTCATTTTTGTTTGGAGGAGGAACAACATTGCTTCTTGGGCTTAAGCTTTCAAAATACCATACCATTACACTTTCAAAACCTTCCATTATCTCAAAAAATAAGAAACACATTTATGTCATAAACCTAACAAAATATGCTATTAAAAAATATAAAGCACTAAATAATCTAATCAAAATGTCATGATCAATCTAATCAAAAAGTCATGGTAAACCTAATAAAAAACTTAATATGGCCTTAATATAATTCATTCTGCTACAAGTCCATTTCAATTCCATGTCAAAAAGCACTAAATGATAGAATACAACATTTTCTCCATCCAAATTGAAAAAATAAATGTTACCCAAAACACATAAATTACTCTTTCTTACCGCTTTCACCACGAAGCGGCATGAGAGGGTGAGTCTGTGCTCCAAAACAACTTTCAAGGGTGGGAAGAATAGCCACAAGACAACAAGAATGAGAAAAAAGGGATTGAGAGATAGATCAGGAGTGAATCCTCGACGGGGAGTGAGAAGAATCACTGCAAGATAGCAAGAACCAAAGAGAAGAAAATGCGACAGGGAGGGAGAGAAGAAACACTAAGAAAGAGAGAGGAGAGAGAGAGGAGGAGGAGAACGAATGGAGAAAGAACGACTTTAGGCTTTTTAATTGGGAACGGCGCGGTTAGTCAATCGGTTTGGGTTAGCTGGCTTGGCTTTTTTGGGTCAGGTCGGTCAAGCATATGGGTTCGGGTTGGACTTAACACGTGACATGTCTTAATGACGTGGCATGCCACGTGGCCTGTCTGGCCCGAAAATTTGTCAAAAACGGTTATAGTGGCCTTGGATGGAACAAATTTAAAGTTGGGTGATTGTGTTGAAACAAAGTCAAGTGAAGCGACCATGCTGAAATCTTTTAAAAGTTTAGTGACCGTGAATAAAATTATCCCAAGAAATTGTAGTAAAGAGTGATATGTTTCTTTTGTGTCATAATATGCTAAACAATAAAGTTTTTTGACTCAAATATATCCGGATCAATAGGGATATATTTGTTCAAAAAATGTTATCTCAAACCTTTATTTCTAAAATACCCTTTAGTCTAATTTTTAAAAATATGTTTAATAATTAAAAAAAGTAATACAAATTCATTTAGCATAGTTGAAGTTTCCGATACATCATTAATGCATGTACACTCATATTTGAATTGATGCATGCATGACATCAACTACATACTTAGAATTAATTTATTTTTTTAAGACACGGTAATTATTATCCAAGCCTTATATCTTTTTTTTGGTACTAAGACTTATATCTAGTCACATATTTAGATAAAATTACCGTTAATATATGTCAAATACATATTTAATATTTTTTTCAAGATATGGTATTCACTATTTAAGCCTTATATCTTCTTCTTTTTTTTTTTAATTATAAGACTTATATCTAGCTATGAACCTACATACGACCATCTTTAATATATGTTTTAGATGAGTCATTTTGACAAAAAACACTGTGACTTCAACATTAGTTTTTACTTTTTTCCATAACTAAAATCTATATATATCTAACTAATAGGTTTTACAATACGAAGAATATTATAACAATAATAAAGTACTAATACATAATATTTCCTTTCAATAATAATAATAATAATATGCTACCAAATTAATGAAAAAAGTAATAATAGTTTCACCAAACCAACGTATATATATTGAATTATAAAACAAAATTGCAATCTAATAAATCGAATTGATGTATTTGAGAGTATTGGCTCAAATACATCAATTTATTTCACTAGTTAAAAAGAAAAACCCAATAATTTTTTTGAGCTGCCAATAATATGTTTATACTACTAACACTAGGAGTAAAAAAATGGCACGACGATAGTTCACATACGTTAATAGAATGATAAAGAATACTCTAGAATTTCATTGCTATATTAATTAATTCAATTGAAGGTATTAGTTATCAAAAATCAATTCATTTAGGTAACCAAGTAAATGCCATTTTTACTTGACATAATTCGGTTTTCCATAATAAATGAATCAAATATCCCCCCTCGAAAAGCTGAAAATTTTCATCTTCCAAGAAGCAGCCACGTTCACTTCATTCTTTATTTTTTGTCTTGCTTAATTACTTTAGGCCTTTTTCAGTTTCAGCGTATATGCTATTTTAAATATAAATCTGTCGTTAAAAAAATCAATTTCAAAATGTGCAAAATGAATTATAATTAATAATTAGTTATAGTTAATTATATTTGCTCGACTGATAACTACATTAAAATATAAATAACCAATCCAAACAAAATTATCACACACAATGATGAATAACAACATTACAATAATTTAATTATGCTCTTCGTATATAGGAGTGTTGAATAATTTATTACAATTTATTCTTTTCTCATGTTTCAATTATGCATATTACTTAAATGAATCTTCGATTTCCAATGAGTTAGTATTGAAAACATAAATTTATTAAAAGAAATTTCAATATTTTCTATGAAACTTGTCTTCATCTAATTAAAGGATATTATAGTCTTTTTAATTTTACAAGCCCCTTTTAATAACCTAAACTACATAACCTTGAAAAAAGGCCACCGGCATCAATACTTTTTACGTGAAAAATTTGCGCCGCCTACACTAAAAGAATCAAAAATTATGGACGGAGAGTCCGGTTTTTGAATTTCCAGAATTGTCTACGTAATCTTAAACACACTCCTCCAATTTTTAAAATCACATACGCATAGTCCTCTAATATAAGTAACATATGCACATGTCTTTTTATCTTTATTTTGACATGTGGAACCTACATATATTTTTTATATATTATTTATATTCTGCTTTTTATTATGCTTTCTTTAAAGATATTTATTATGTACTTTTTTATTCTAATTGATTTTATTTTTGCCTTAGTTTTATTAAACTTAAAAAATGCATAATATATGTAAAGAGTAAAATTAAATGCTTTATTTTAGACCCTTGAGACCTACATTTTTCAGTGTCTACCATATTATTATTTGGTTTTCTATAATTATTTTTTATTTTATTAAATATACTCACTATGTGCTATTTTTTGTTGGTTTAATTTTTGTTCTATTTTTTTACCTAAAAAATCATGTTATGTGTAGAAAAATGAAATCAAACAAGTGAGAGTTATTAAAAAAAATAAAAATAAAATATAAACTAAGTAAAAGCAAAATAAAAAATGTGTTGTTTTTAATTGGTTTAGTTTTTCTTGAAATTTTGTTTTCGATTAAAAAAATGCCATATGTAAAAAAAAATAAAATCAGACAAGTGAGAGTTCATTAAAAAAACTCAAGAAAAATAAAAAAAATATGGAAATAGACTAAAAAAAATATAAACAACCTTTAAATAAAAAAATGAAAATACACAAAAAAAATAAAATCCAATCTTTTTATTTGTAAAGATGTAGTTAGCCCCCCTTTTTTAGAAAATTATAAAGTACACCAGATTTTAAAATCTTATTTGTAAACAAACTAAGACGTAATGAGACCCAATCTGAGAGTGTCCATTTTCAAAGATGGAACCAAGGTACTCGATTCTAGGCTAGACTAAAATACTTTTCTTCCTGGATAACATAATTCCATATTTGTGAGCCAGTTCGAAGAATTGCTGAAGTAGAACTTCATAGGCCTTCTGGTCTTTTGGGAACAGAAGAACATCATCAATGTACATCAGGGTTGAATAGAGAATGTGTTCAAAAATTCTAAGCATAGCCTTTTGAAATAGTGACGGAGTGACCTTGAGTCCAAAAGGCATAACTTTCTGCTGGTATTGGACTGTTGGAATACAAAATGTTGTTTTTGGTCTGTCGTCTGGAAGAACTCCCAATTGCCAAAATCCTGCTTTAAGATAAAACTTTGAAAACACCCTTGCTTTATAGAGATGAACGTATAAGGACTGTATCTTTTGAAGAGGAAACTTATCATATTTGAGAAAAACATCGAGTGGCTTGTAGTCAATAACAAGTCTTTTTTCCCTTTGATTTGTTGACTCCTTTTGTAAATGTAGAATGCTTGGAACACCCAATCACTAATTGTAGATTCAATCAACCCTTGTTGTAATAGCTGCAAACATTCTTCGTTTGCTAGGCCAAGATCTGATGGCATCATTCCTGGATGCATTACCTTGGTTAGATTGATGTCTTCATTCTTCTTGAATGACAATCTGACAACAAAAATTAGAATTCTTCCATAATGGTGAAGGATGAGTGAAGCTGACATGACTTTCAGAGAATAAATGATTGAACTTATTCACCAATGAATTTTTAGTATCTTCAGCGATAAAAAGGGTTTGAATTGCTATATAAGGCTTAAAATGCCTTTTGAAATAAAACCTTGTGTTGCCTATGTTGAGCTTTTTTAACTGGCTAATAACATCAAATCCAATCAAATTATATTTGCCTGGGAGGTTAGTACCAAACACCTTACTCCATGTAATGGTTCTTGGGAAAATTTGGATTCCAATGAGATGCTCTCGGCCGCAAGACATGGAAAAACACCAAATGTTTCATCGTAGTGAATTGAAATCATATAATTTGAGTCAAAAGACTCATCTGAGGATAACACTGTGAAAAAGTGTTATCTGGATCAAGATCACTGCTCTGTTCTAAAAAGACTAACTCCAAGTCTTCTTCTGGATCAAATGGTGAAATCTTCATAACCTGTTGAATGAGCTTAGCAAATTTTTCTTTGTTCGGACAATTTTTTGCATAATGTCCCTTTTGTCCACAAATGGAACAATGATTAGACTTCTTATTGGAGGTTTTCTTTCTGAAAGATCAAAAACCTTGCTTATTCCATCTCTTCTTGAAGCCTTTCTAGGTTCTTTTCTTGGAAAACCATCCATTAGAATACTTACTCCAATGTCTCTTCTTTTTCCTGGTTCTACAATCACAGTCTTTTTCCTTGCATTTGATATGCAAATAAGATTTGCTGCAAGCCTTTTGAATCTGGGTGTTCTAGGAGAACATTTTGAAAAACTTCTTCTACTCACACATCTTTTTAAGGGCCTATTCAACATATTGAAACAATTCTCGAAGGCCATGATTAGCAATATCTTTGCCAGAAACTGAAATCAATCTGTTGATTTCTGGATGGAGCTCATCCGGGAAAGAATCAATAAAGATTTGCCTGAGTTCTCTACTGTTAAAACCACCAAGTTGGTAATAAAATCTGGACATTCTCTAATAATGCCGGTTTAGATCCTTCATTTGCAAAGAAAAACATTTTATTTTATAAAATTCACGCTCTAGTTTTTTGCTAAAAATTTTGAAATCTCTAACAAATTATTGGTGGATAGCTACAACTGCTGCTTCAGGTACGACTCTAATGAACTGGATTCTCCTTAAATCTCCAAGAGAGTCATACCAATCTCTTAATGAACCAAAAAATCTGGAGGCTAATTCTCTCAAGATAGCCACTATGCTATATCCTGGTTTTGATCATTGTTAAATCAATCCATGCATTGATTTCCAGTATGTATTCCCTTCTTTTCTCAGTCGGGATATCATCAAAAAATAAACCACGGACCACATTTGGGTTTGGGGGTTTGTTCATCATCTTGAGGTGGAGCAAATTCTACTCTTTCATCTTCCTCTTGAAAATAAGCATCGATATCCATATCAATTGCTCGAGATGTTTCTCCTTGTTCTGCCTAAGATCTTCCTTCTGGTGCTAGATATGCCATAAGAATAGCAGTAATGTCTGCCTGATTTTCTTCTAAATCAATAGATAAGTCTAAAACAGAATCGTCTGTGGAAGTTTTCAAACTAGATTCGAGACTAGTATTGTCATGCTTTGACCTTGATTCTCTTGAGTTGGGTTCGAGAACATAGTCTGAATCTTTAGAGCTAGATTTGTTTATGCTAGAGGATGAACCTAATTCTGATGATGAAATGTTCCTTATCAGACTTGTAAAATGATTTTGGGATTCAAAATTATAATGATCCTAGGAGTCTTGGAAATATGAGGCCATAAGCTCTGTGAGAGCCTTGTCTCTTCGAAAACGAACGGAAGAAGATAAACACATGTGCTTATCTCTATGTTTTTCCTTATTCTTTTGCTTTTCTACCTTTCTTGCTTCCTCAGATGTAGCAAGTGGAACTGCAGACTTTCTTACAGAGGCCATGAATCTTATTGGCGGAGGTGGTTCTAGAGTACTTCTAAACAAGTTAGGAGGGGAATCAAATAAGGATGGCCTTTTTTGAGGCTCAAAAAGAGGAGGATTTCTTAAATCATCTTGCATTCCTTTTAATTGCTGCTTTAAATCCTTCAATTCAGCTTCCTTCTAGTAAAATGATCGAACAAATTAATTATTGATCACCATCTTGCCTAAAGCCTTCTCAAGCTTAGAACTTCTCTTGTAGACCTCCTAATGGAGGTCTTGTATCCCCTTACTAAAATGATCTAGTTTAGAATCATGTTTTTCAACAATATGAAGAATCCTATCTAGCTTCTCATCTTGAAATATCAAATGGCATTTTTATGCAACATGGCTGCTTGTCTGCCAATTCAGGATTTTTTCAGCACTTGATAATGGCTCCAAAGAACCATCAAGTCTCATTGTAGTTGGCTTTGTGTAGGGTCGAAAAGGAAATTCATGATTAGAAGTATATTCATTGTCATAATTAACAACTGGTAGCTGGGATGAGGATGAAGCTATAAAGCATGAAATTGTAGGAGCAACTAGAATGGGTTCTGGATAAGGGTTACACAAACCTTCTCTTCTTAGAATCTTCAAGGCTTTATGGTAAATAGGAAGGGGAAATCTTTTTTTCCATTCCTGAGAAATTTTCTCATCACTCTTTTTCTTGGTTTCATTTGAGATTTTAATCCATGGGGAGGAACCAAACAAGATGGTTTTCTTGAATTCCTTCTTCTAGATTCTCCAAGGAAATCATCATTACAACAAAGACAACCTTCTTCACACTTATTTGGGCCAACATCCCAAATGAAATGATCTTTTATTCTGGCAGTGTAGAATCGCTGGCCAGAGGGTTCAAAATGAACAATATGAATCTTCCTATTAGTTGAAACTGGCTGAGGCATAGCAATGGTCTTGAAAATTGGTAAACCAGAAGTTGAATTTTCTGGTTCTTCCAAATTCTTACAAATTGTCTGGACTGTCTCATCATTCTGTTGATCAATCGTATAGTCTTGGGATTGTATTGGCTTTTCAACTGTCCTAATCTTCTCATAATTGGTAAGCCAAGAAGTTGGAATCAACTTCTTCAGAGTCTTTTCATCCATTTGTTTAAGAGTCTAGACAATTGTGGGAACTTTGTTTGCTGTCTCAGAGAAAACATACAAAGCATCTGGAGAGCCATAACCACTAAAATCAACTATGTGGTCTTGGACTATATAGCATACTTGATGGTGAAAAGTGGCTACAAGAGAAGAAGCCATATGAGGAACTCCTATAATCTAGATCTACACCTTCATACAACTTAAAAGGTTTGGATCTCTCAATGACATCACAAAGTTGGGATAAAAGGTGATCTTCACACTTCCAGCATTTAGAGTTGTCATAATAGAACAAATTACTACATGTTGATACTCTAAACTCTAGTATCTAAGAGTGCAAGTCTAGCAGTGACTAGACATTCCTTGCTTCCATTATAAGTGAGCATCAATCTGACTACTCCTCAATGAAAACTAGTATAACCTTCTCGAAGAGACTTGTCAATAAAAGATTGAGTGACCTCAATAATAACATATTGTTCTGATTCAGTGGACTACAAAGGGTACTGATCCAAGCTTGAGGCCTAGACATATTCTTTTGGTGCTAGTCTTCTCCTGTTAAAGAGTTGGCAGATTTAGATGGCACCTTTGGGTTTTTGGTATATACAATATGAACTTATCAAGGGTTGAGAAGATGAAGTAATTTGGGCACCTTCTGGAACATAAAAGTATTCTACAAGTCTAGTTTATTGGTTTCATATGATCTAAAAGAAAGTGAGGAACTAAGCTGGATAATTTCTAAAACAGAGTTGGACATATTATTTGAGGCTATAGTTGATGTTTTGTGTGGGTATCCATGGCAGGGTATTAAGTATCTTCTTCCTCTCCGCAAAGAAAACTGGAAAAGGAACTAGATCTTCCATTATGGCTCTAATACCACAGGTTTGATCACTTTATTGAACAACGTATCTCAAACTATTCTTGCTACAATGCGTCTCTTCATAGATGACCTACTTTGGGGATCTGTTCTTTTGATACCATTACTCAGTAATGACCAGAACTATATTACCATAAACATGCAGGAATATCCCATATCCTTTTCTCAGCCTTCATGGGATTTTAAAAGATAGTAATTTTTTTAGAAAGCCATAAGAGGATTAAACATAAAGAAGTAGTATCAAATTTAGTCTTCTTTCTTATTCACAAATGAAGTCTTATATAGACTTTAGTGGATACAATACGACATAATAATAATAAGTGGAGGAGACATGTGTCCAACCACTTTTACAAAAGTATACAAAACCGTGACAACTTTAATAAAGCTTATAGACTCATTACTACTGGCTTTATTATATGGCCAATAGCTTTTTCAAAAGAAAACAAACATAGTACACACCCATGACCTGACCTTATGAAATGAAAAGAGATAAGATTCTCTTTTTGATTAGACAACATATTATTGCAAAATGACAATTATTTTTATAGACATAGTGGCATGCATCTTTAATTACTTTTCTGATGGAGTAGGGGGCCGACTGGTAGCTAGGGGTGGGCATCAGTGGGACCTGGCCACCCTCCTAAATTTTCAACCTGGTCATTCGGGCCGGGTCGGGCCAGACTCGGTCCACTATGCTAAAGGTCTGGCCCAGGATCGCCCATCCAAAAGGGTGGGCCGGGCCGGCTTGCGGGCCTTTTTTAAATATTAATATTCTATATTTGTTTTATCAAAATATAATTTAATATATACTTTATTATATAAATTATACTTTAATAAATACTAAACAAATTTTAAATTTATAATTGATATCATTTTTACTAACTTATAACACATAATTCATCAAATTAATATTAATATATTATATATATAAAATATAAAAAAATATAATATATATATTCATTCCGCGCTGGGCCAACCCGCCAGCCTAGGCCCGACCCTATTTTTTTAAAAAACTAGGCTAGTCGGGAGCCAAAAATTATTGGCCCAACCATGCCTTTTTTTCGAGCAGGGCCTAAATG
>CAODLS011652977.1:0-15391 GCA_948243855.1 Flueggea neowawraea
TGAATTTTTAGAATGCTCAGCAACACTGTTATCCAATTAACTACTAACAGAAAACCGACAACTGACCTCCAACGCATTCTTTATTTGAACCGGATCAGGCAAAAATCGGAACGCAATTCCTTCTACCTTCAACAAGTACACCTGGTCTAGAGTAATCGGCACTACCTTTGCCTGGCTCCGTAACTCTCTCCTTCGCAACCGAACCTAATTACCAAAAATAACTATCTAAATTCAAAAACCGAACAAATAATGTACACGCGTCCATTGATTACGTCGAAGGCACTGAATTGCCACAAACCTGAGCTAGAAATGCTTCTGCATCTTCTTGGCGAAAGCAGAGCAATCCAATGGACTTGGCGCCATCAGGATCAGAGATGAGCACGAACTCGTTGTTCGAGTTGCTAACCGTGTAAACCGAGGTGCCAGCTAGGGTTTTAGCCACGTGGCCAGTGCTGAGCGCTCCAGATGGCTTCGGCTGCCAGACTGATGCAAAAGGCCGCGTCCGTCTGGCGGCGGCCAGCGGCGGAGGGAAGTTGGCTGCCAGAGCTCGGGTGGTGTTGCTAATACGAGTGGCGATGTCGGCACCGAGGCGGAGGCAGTTCCGGTGGACGAATGTGGTGAAGGACAATAGAGGGTTTGAGGATTTACAGTGTTCCATTGCTGAGAAAACAAAGGGTATTTGGAGCTGGAAGGTCGATTTGTGAGGGAAAGAGAGTTGGGAGGAGTGTTACTAACACGGAGTGAGTGACGTCGGCCCAATGTGAGCCCACTAAATTACTGGACTGTTATGGGCCCTACGGCTATCCTCCAATACAGTGCTTGCTTGATTTGGGCTCAGCATCCAACTGCGGGTCTGTACAGAATGGCGTCGTTTAGACCTGATGGCTAAATACGTCTTTATCAATTATC
The DNA here is from genome assembly GCA_948243855.1 of Flueggea neowawraea. Classification (NCBI taxonomy): domain Eukaryota; kingdom Viridiplantae; phylum Streptophyta; class Magnoliopsida; order Malpighiales; family Phyllanthaceae; genus Flueggea; species Flueggea neowawraea. The sequence continues at coordinate 910 of CAODLS011652977.1, forward strand.
ACTAAAGAGTAAAAGCTACCAACTTTTTTCTTTTAAACCTTTATTTTCTTTTTGCTTTTGGAAAATTAGACTAATCCACTTATACATCAACTCAATTAGATCGAACATTGTCAATTATTTAATTCAAAATAATTAAAGAGTTAGAGCATCTTTAATGGTGCTATATATTTTTAACTAGCACTTTTAATGTAAATAGATAGTACTATTAATTATATAGATTGAAAATAAATGTTCTACCAATGTTACTCTATATTCAACTCTTAATTTTCTTAGAATTCATAAAACATTTAAAAATGATTGGTAAATAAGAATAAATATATGAAAAGAGAAAATTTCATTAATAATAGACTCAGTAAAGAAACATTTTGTACTCAACAAAAATGGCTTGTCAAAACCACTCTTTATATTATTTTTAGAAATAAAGAGTGGATTAAAGAAAGGACAAGAGATTTTTTTAATGAATTACTCTTTATTACAAAAAAAATCACAAATTAAAGAGATCATTGGACGGAATTTGGCTACTATCTTTTTAACTTAATCTCCTTTTTTAACTTTGAAAGATGAATAATAAATCTAATTTAATCAAACGGTTATAACAGTGACAACATATTAAAATAATTCACTCATTATGTATAGGCAACAAAACAAATTTAATGTATTACCACTTTTTTGTCCGTTAGATTAAATTAGATATAATTTTAACCCTTCAAAATTGAAAAAAGAGATTAGATTAAAAGTACACTAGTTGATTCCATTGGAGGTGCTCTTACATATTCACAAAATTATTAAAAGAACTCGTCGGACTATGCTACGTGTAAAGATAATACTGTGAGGTGACATTAACATTTTAATCCTTTAGCATCCATGAAATATGGAGAGTCGTTCCGTCACCGCATTGGTGCCGAATCAGTGGTCAATCATGAGTCGCGTGTTCCTGTTGGTGAGATATATATTCTTGCCCAGACTTTTTGACGGTTCAGAAATCGGAAAAATTCTTGCACATCCCAAGTTTTGGAGCTTTGCGCCTCAAATTGTGTTTCTTTGTTTACTTTTAATTACAATTTATTCATTATTATCAGATTTGAACAAAAACTTTTTGTTTTCTGGTGATACATATCTTGTTGGATGTGCTTTTGGACGGATCCAACGTGATTCACTACAAGGTTAAATTAGACCATATCTATTGTTGATCTTCATAACAGATGTGATCACAATTTTTTATATGTATATGATTAAGGGTAATGATATGTTATTATAGCTTGATATATAAGACTTCCTAAAGTTAGGTAATTGTAACCTTCATCCAGCCACGTTGGTCTGCCATTTTAATGGAATCTTTCGCAAATGTATTCCCGGATTTCTAGGAGTATTTGCTGACTGCCCTTTTTTGGTCCGAAAATTCTAACCATTCATGATCTTTAATGATGTTCCGCAAGTGTTACAACAGAGATAAGAAAGAACCGATCGATTTAGAATATATTTATGCTCTTTTTCCCTACTTAAATAGAATAAAGACGGCGAACATGTCAAGATATTAATAAAATAAGTCGTCGCATAGCCACATGCATTTGGATTCTTTTTCAAAGAGTAATCAAGATTGAATATTAGATAAGGTTGTCGGAGAACATGCATGTTTATGCTGTGTTGCCTTAACTAACTATTGTCCGGTATGTTTGCAAGTACTTAGGTTTAGGATTTTCCTTAGAGACAAAAAAATTCTATAGTTGGAGTGGAGAGATGGTTTGAATAGGGACAAATATCATGTGGTGGGGGTAATGGTTAAAAAACATAGGAAGTGATACAATTTTAAAAACTATGTTATATACTACTAAATAATGATCATATAATGCTGCATGAATGCTCTCACTTTTTAAGCATGAAACTATTGTTATTTGTCATCAAATTACAAATATACCCTAAAATAAAAGATTTTAAACAGAAGCCAATTTTATACTCTTTGCAAATTCTCTAAGTGATGTCCAAACGTCAGTAATATATTCCTATATTATATTTAGATGGCCATTGCAATAGAAATGTATGGACACAGATTTTGTTTAAATTATAGTTGCAAAACTATGTTTTTGCAGTAATCTTGACTCCACAAAAAAAAAAAGAACTCTTTAATTTATCGTTGAGATACTAGCTATATATTGTATCTAAGGATCATATATTTTGAACATATATAATGTACTCAATTTCTTAAGTACCCATATATTCGCCCTCTCTAGATCTTTTTAACCTTTCGCTGTGCTTTTAATTAAAAATAGGGACAATTATATTGATGTCTTTGAAATTTACTATATCATGTTATTACGTATCTGAATTTTGAAAAGATTATTATTGTATCTATATTCTTAAATACAGTCGGACAAAATTCAATCAAAACTAACATGACAAATTGTTTTATTAGTTCTGGTTGACAACGTTTAAGAACAAGAATACAATAACAGCCTTTGCAAAGTTCAGAGACTCAATGACAAATTACAGTAAATCTCAAGGACCTTTAGGCCACATCATTTTTTATTTCAATTTATAATGAGATCTTATACAATTCGAATTTTGAACGAATATATTATGTATAAAAATGATCACACACTTCGAGGAATTTTTTTTTTCTGATGATTCGTAGCTAATCAGATCGAGCTTTTCCTGTTCCTTAAAATGAATTATAGTAATAGATACACTTTTGCATGGATATATAGCACAAACAGTACATGGATCCAATAAAAAGGTTGCACCCGGCAGATTTATTCTCAATAATTTTTGGATGCCTGTCAAGTTGAGAATTGTGGTCGTCCTATTCCTATGTATAGCAATTTATTCAAAATTTTTAGTTGTGTTAAAACGTATCTCACATTAGATAAGAATGTTATTTACTATATTATCTTTTTCTTTTAAGATTATACCAGGTCAGAACTCATAAATTATTCTTTTGTAACACTTTTTCCTTTTAAAGACACTAGAATTTGGAGCTGTATATAATTCTATCATTGCCACACTATCAGTTGCAGTAAACATACAGTTACAACCTCCCTACTCACTCATCTCTCTCTCTCTCCTTTAACCAAACCTCCAAGAAAAAGGAAAAAAAAAAAGAAGGAAAGCTAAACCACGATAATGGTTCGCGTGTTCCATAATTTCACCACCAACAATAAGTGCTTTCCAGTGCCCTACCCTGAATCTCAACTGAAAGTCATTTTTAAGCAGCATGACTCCGACGGAGATGGCTTTCTCACTAAACAAGAACTCAGAAACGCCTTCAACCAGTTGGGTTCATCCAACCCGAGATGGCGAGCTTTCCGAGCCCTACACATCGCTGACAGAAACGGAGACGGTCACATCAGCATCGAAGACGAGTTGGAAGAGGTCATCAAGTATGCTTTAAAGCACGGTTATAAGATAAGCTGTAAAGATTGCTAGATAGATATATAATATCTTTTTTACAAGAAGTGACTCTGCCTTTTTGTTTGTCTGATAGTTTGTGTGTTAGTTGGGATCTGTCTCTGATTCATGAGAGGAGAAACTGAAGAAATAAGTAGTTTATGTTTCGCTCCATGTATAATTGTATGCAGCAGAAATATGTAAATATCAGTAGTGGATGCTGTTAACTTTGTTGTAATCTGCAGACTTCCCTATCTTGTTGGAGTACTCTGGAAATGTTAATTTGCAGATGTAACTCTTTTTAGCTTGTACAATAGTAAATAATGCAAAATCTAATCTTATGATTAATGGTTGGTTCAGTTCACAGTATTTACAGGGTTTTATGGGAAAATCTTATCCCCCAAGACGAGTTTCTTTTAAAAATAAAATGACTGGCGAACTTGTCAACTTACAAGTTTCTTCATCTTTAAAAAAGAAAAAAAGAAGAAGCGAAACTCTCATTCCTAGGTCAATTTCATGTTTAGCTGTTATTAATTGATCTTATATATGAATATTGTATAATCTTATTGAGAGACTTAATTGATGTTAAGTTGGTCTATATTCTTAGGTCAGCAAATTTTGTTATTTGTAGCTCATCAATTTGCCAGAATTTCAAATTTTGTCTGACAAGCGTTTTTAGAGTTCTAATCCACCCCAGTTTGTACTTGCAACCTTAGCTGTAGATGTTTCATATATGAGTAATGAAATTCAGTATCTTTGATCTTAAGAAAACTCAAAATGGATGGGTGCCGAGCAGACGACAAGTTGTCCGACATAGAGACGGATTTTTTTAAAAATTATCGTTTAGAGCATCACCAACAATGTTTTTATTTTATAGAGTTAAAATATATTATTTAATTCTTATTTGTATGTTAGTTTTTCTTGAAATTTGTGTATTTCAAGAAATTTGAATGTCCGACTTAGAAACGGCTTTTCACAAATTATCGTTTAAAGCATCACCAACAATATCTCTATTTTATAGAGCTAAAATATATTATTTAATTCTTGTTTCTATGTTAAATTTTCTTAAAATTTGTGTATTTGAGAGAGAAAATATTAGAAAGTGAATATTTTATTGATAAGCTAGATAAATAGTATTAAAAAATAAATAATAAATTTTTAAATTTGGTAAAAAATTGTAGATTTGTTAAAATTTTTAGTTATTTTATTATTAAAATATTGAAAAAGTGAATTAGATTATAATAAAAATAATATTGGGTTTACAATTTAAGATGAATAGTTATGATAGTTAAAATATTACGGTTTTTTCTTTTTTTTTTTAAAAAAATCACAAGAGCTGTTATTTCTGTAAGAAGATGAAGATATTTTGTCACCTATTTTAAATTCAGTTATCTAGTAAATCTTTGATATGAATAGTTCAGATCGCTACATAGCTGAACCTGAACACTATCATTCGAATAATCTTCAAACTAAACCTTCAACTTTTCAGTGACACTTTGACCGGTCCCCATAATTTGGAGATCTATAAAATGCCAATAGCCACTGTAATCAAACAGCCATTGTTAGATAAAACCATATATCATAATACAACATTTTTCTAATAAATTATTCTTTTATTACAAAGGATCGCCCATTTATTTGTCAATTAATTTAAATAGACTAATTCTACTAGCAAACAAAACTATTTATTCCAAATCCTATTAGACAACCTCAAGATAAGTGGTGATAGAAAATCTTATTAAAATAATAAAAAAAGACAGCAAACTGCAATAACAAATTACAAAGTCATTTAACTTTTTAATGTTAAAGTGAATTCTACTATTATGGATGAAATTAATTTAAGTTTATCATCTAATTGAAATATAGACACCATATAAAACTTTGTCTCTTTGCGATCCTCCCAAATATGATGAGATCAATAAAAGATTAATAACAATGAACTTTTTAGGATTCGATTGCTGTTTACAATCCCCTGAAGATAACATTAATTAATATGAAGCACAGTAGCAAACAGAAAAAACCTAGAGAGTTGATGAAAAGATAATCAACTAGATTCGTATTTTAGTGAGTCCCAAGAGGCCGTTATAGCTATATAAGTGTTCTATATAACACAAGGGGCATACACCAAAACCTTCTCAACACACATCAAGCAATTCCACATACTCACTTCCCAAAACTATCCACCAACTCCAACGAAACATGGGCCGTTACTTTGAGACCAGAGAAGCAATTAGGCCTCCAAATATACCCATAGGAATGGAAACCGAAATAGACAAGATCTTTGATAGTTTCGACACCAACAAAGATGGGTACCTCAGCATTTATGAGCTAACTGCTGCATATGAGAAGTTGGGTCGAGCCTATCCTTTCCTTGTTGCGTGCCGGTGTCTTTATATAGGCGATGAAAATAGAGACGGATACATTAGCAGAGGTGAGTTTCATAAGATAGTGGAGAGAGCTTCTGCTAAATGAGACATAGTCGAGGCTATATATATATATATATATATAGATATGTATATGTTAATTAATATCCATAATCCATTAATCCTAAGTTTAGAGTAAGTTTTTATTAAGTTTGTGAGAATGTCACATACTCCAATACTGAGGTTGCGATCAGTTCCAGCCCAGTTGGAGTATAATTAAGTACGAGTAATACTTATGGTTTGGACTTGTAAATTTTATTTATCTTAATTATGTAACGGAGAACGCTTTTTTTTTGTTTTTTTGAACAATTAATGGAGAATGCCTTGGAGTAACCATCCACAGCATGGTTGCATTATTGCAGAAGATGGAATTAAGCTACAAAGTAGTCTTTATGTAATTCCGAGCAATCCTCTCTTTCTGCAGAACAATTTACTCGAATACATGGGTTCTTGACAAAAATAGACTAGAAACGAATTTCATTTTCGAGTAATAATAAATTAATATATCAATATCAGTTGTTGCTTGAACGTCAATTATGTTAAATTCGGCAAATCTTCAACCAGCATATTGTGTATTTTCTACCAAAAGACTTAGTAATTTATTTCTTTTTTTTATTACTCAACACCCAATAGCTTATTTATATGTGTGTGTATATACTACCCACAAAACAAACTATCTCAAACTACTTTTTCTTTCGCAATATGCTCCCATTTTTATTTCTGCACTTTTATGCACTCATCCTTTCAAAAATAATTTCACTTTTCTATTGGTGGCCATCTCTGTGCTTGTTTAATACTTCAATATACCAATCTTATTTTGATAATTGTTATCGATGAGATTTAAACTCGAAATATGGCCCATAAATCATTGTATGCTTATTAATTGAGCTATTCTTTATGGGCTAAGTAGCCAACCATTATAATTAACTAATAGTTCCAATTTGACAGGAATATTGTTAGGAAAAAAGGAATTTACCCAAATCATTTATTTATATTTTGCACACGGTAAGGGAAGTTCAGTTCACTTGATTAAATTAATGGATATGTTTTGGTCAAAGAACTCCCGCAAATTAAGTAAGATGGAAAGCAGAATTCTAACGCGAGTGTCTTAATTTAATCATTAATAAAAACAGTTGATTTGACTCCACCTATTCTCTCTAAAACTTATAAATAGAATTGTAGTAATTTATGCTGGTTATCTTTAGGAATCAGAATATATGCATACATAGATATGAAATTATCTTGCCTACTCAATCATATATACTATACTGCCCTGTCGGTTCAAAGGCAGGAGCACGATTGCGTATGGAGGCTATTTTCAGTTAAAGCTAAGTCGAAAATTGGATTCTTAATTATCGTCCAAGAATTTTTGAAGGAATCCAATTCGCCAAATTTGACCAGGACCACTCATAGTCATAGATATATACCTAACTGTAAACTTCCGAGAGAAAAAAGAAAAGAAAAGCTACACTATCTACTAATTAACGGCTTAAAACAGAAAAAAGAATCCATCTAATATAGTTCTATGATTATTTTTTCTTTTCCCTATTTCGTGCTTTCATCTGTAGGATTCAGGAGATATCGAAACGTAATATTTTACTAATTGATATATAAAATTTTCACTCTAACTTCCACGTCCGAGAATGCAACAAAAATACAAATAAATTACGTCATTGGTCATCTGGGTTCAAGTGCTTTCTAGTTTCCTCTTTTTCAATTACTATTTTTCTGTTATTTTCAAAAGATTCTCGATAATCTTTTTTCTTGTTTAATCAGTTTTAAGATCATATCTGTTCTGCTTTGTCGGGCCATTAAAAATGGAACAAATATAGATCAACATCTATTATTTTGAAAAGCACTTTTTTTACATCCATCTTTTTTATTTTTCATGTAAAGATTGGATCCATCTACCATGATGCTCGTAAATCAACAAATTTCATGCCACGAGAAAAATGCTTCTTCTCTTTAAGCATGGATCCATCATCCATGTACACCAGTATCCTAATATATATATATATATATATATATATACTCTTCTTCAATTCAAAGACAGCAGAAGATCAAAAGCAACAAGCTAAACAACCCCCCAAGCGTCTTTAAACAAATTTGTAACTCCCCAATACAATGGTTGGGCCTCCTGTTAAAGAGAAAGCACACTACTTCAGATTTAAAGACGCCTATCCTGAGAAAAGGTTACGGGAGTTATTCGAGAAGTACGACACCAATGGCGACCGAAAGTTCAGCAAGACAGAGCTGAGAGCAGCCTTCAACGAACTTGGTTCACGTGTCCCCGACCTTAGAGCCTGGCGAGGAATGGCTAACGCTGATGCCAATAGAGATGGAGCCATCGATTTGGATAGCGAAGAACTAGATGATCTTATTAAATATGCCATGAAGCACGGCTATTAAGGACTACAATATTCAACTAATTTGATTTGGGTGAGGCATTAATCTATTAAATAAAGGATACTCTGTGCTTTCCTATCCAAATCTTCTCTTTATACATGTAAGTTTCTTACTCTTGTACTCTGTGTGTTGTTTGAGGATAAAAAAAAAATGGTGCTGGATGTGTTGTTTACTAAAATCTGGCGAGTTTAGACTTTTTATCATAATTATGACATATATAAATATACGAATATGGAAAAACAAAATTTAAATTATTATATCCTTATGTATTTTTTATAGTTATAAATATATCTTTTTTGTTTTTTAATAATTATAAATACATTGATTTATAATTATAGCGAATGAACTTTTCGTAGCGGATTGATTATCATAGTGCCATATAGCTTGTCTTAAAATCAGCCATGAGTAGTTTTGGAACCATAATAAGACAAATAACAAATTATTAAACATAAGCCCAAATCATCCGCTATGATTATCACTACCTTATTATTACAATAATCATACACTGCACAAGTTATCTCAATAAAAAATTTAAACTCTATCTATTTTGAAAAAAATATAACAATTTATAATTATCCTGAAAAAATTTAAATTTCGTTTTAAAAATAAACATTATCTATTTTGAAAAAAATCTAAAAAATTGTAATTATCTTAAAATTTAAAGATAATTATCTTAAACAATTTATAATACCTTGTTTTTCATCCTGATAGTTTGATCATCTTAAACCATTAGTCAAACAATTTGTTTTTCCAATAGACTTTTATCTAAATCATATGCATTGGTATTTCATTTTAAAGATAATGAAATTATTAATATCATTATGTGTTAATAATGACATCATTTGTTTCACAATTACTTTATTGTTATACACTAATCTTTTGAAATATATATTTCATCCCATGTAAATAAACTTTGAATATTCTATTAACTAGTTTACAGTTGTGGCAAAATCAGGTATATAATTTACAACATGAGTTTAAGTACATGTTTGTGTTTTGATTATATTTATACTATTTAATGAGTATAATAATCTTGCAACTATTTTTTTCATACTCAAATTTGTAAGATTTGAAATTTTTCTATTTATTTTTAGAAGAGATCCACTAATATGTCTCAACAAAAATATATGAATTTGGCAATTGGAAGAAGCATGAAGGTTGTTGAGTATAACGTCCACTCAATTATATGTTCATTATTTGATGGTCGTTATTAATCTGGGTCGAGTTTAGTGCAATTAAATTAGATAAAGTAAAATTGTAATTCTATTGAATTACACTTGTTTTTTAGAATAATATATAATTTTTAAATCATATAAAAATAAAAAAGATAATATTAAAAGGATAATAAAGTAATTACTATTTAATTTTACATGTTCACTAATTTGTACTTTTTATCTATGTTATTATTACTCTTTGAAAATATGTTAAATACACTAATTATGTAGTTTATTGATAAATCAATTTTTATTTCTCTTATTTCTAATTTAAAGAGAGTTAATATATATATATATATATATATATATATATATATATATATATATCCGTGTGTGTGTTTTAGCAATTATAACAAAAAAAAGATAAATCACTAAGATCTTCTTACATAGATTTTTATTGAATAACTGATTGGTTTGATATAAATCAAAATTTTTATTTTATGTATATTATAATTATATGAAATTTTTATATGAAGTGTATGTGCTTATCACAATTAAAATAAAATAATATTTTAAATATAATTATTTAATAATTTAATAAAAACATATATATCGTGCAATGCATATGTGTAAAAAATTAGTATTACTAAAATCTCAAACCTTCCACTCACCACTGCATCCTTCATTCCAAAAAAAAAACTACCCAAAACTTGTATCACATAATTCTGTCACGAAAACCATCTAAAAGCGGTGAGTGCCAATCAATCTGTAGTATCAGAACTTATTCTTTTGTTCTGTCAGCAGTTTTATGATTTATCTTTATTTTAATATATTTTAAAAATATTTTTATAATTTTATTTTACAACACACATAATCAACCACTCAAACTTACGTTGAATGATGAAATACTTTAATAATAATATAATTACACATTAAGACACATATAAACATATTGGGTACTATGTAATTAACCTAACATAAACCATAGTGTATATAACAGTTCACCTCAAGTGTATAAGTTGGAATATATATATACTGCTTCAAAGCCAGAAGATGAGAAGCAACAAACTAATCAATCCTCCAAGCCTTTTGCAACACTAACGAAAAAAAAATGGTTAATAAGGCACGCTACCACAGCAAAGACCCCTTTCCTGAAAAAGGGTTGCGGGAGTTATTCGAGAAGTATGACACCGACGGTGACCGGAAGCTCAGCAAGACAGAGCTGAGAGCAGCTTTCAAAGAGCTTGGTTCACGTGTACCTGCCTTTAGAGCCTGCAGGTTTGGACTTCTTGTATTATGTGGTAGAATGATGAGGAAGAGAAATCACCCTTTTCATTGGAATGGCTATAAATGAGGGGAAATTTGATCTTCTTCTCATAAATTAACTAAATATGTATTTTATATCCCAAATTGATTTTGATTTTTTTATTATTGTATAAAATCATGAAAACTTGAATTCGAAAAATAAGATGCATGGACTAAGATTCAGCGGAATTGTTTCATAGATTTTCAAAAATGTGTAAGGGTTAGGCTATAAGCTTTTTGTCTCTATCAGGTTTATGGCCATGCCCATTTAATGAGGGGATCTAATAGCACAATCTAAATTTAATGTAACAAGTCTGGCCCTAATTAATATTTGAGAACTGTCCTTGGGTCGGTTCAATTTTAGATGTAGCCAAATGGAGATGCTTTTTTTTTTCTCTTTCTTTAAGAGTAAATTAATTCATTGAAACTAGTCATATTGTTTTGATTTCAAGAAAAAAGAATTAAAAATCGAGTTGTTAAAATTGGAAATATGCCATATATACGCTTTGCCTTGTAAGGATGCTTCTTTCTTTTTCTTTTTTTTTTAACCTTTGGGAATACTTCTTTAAAACGACATTTTGATATTAAAAAAAAAAGGAAAATCATATAGATAGATATGAATAAAGAGTGAAACGACATCACATATGTTTGTACCAAATAATTTACAATAGTGTGAATTAAATATAATACAATAGTGTGAATTAAATATAATATAAGAAAGAAGTTTTCTTTTTTTACTCTAATCAGTCAAATAATGTGTCTATCTCAATACATTCTTTTATAAGTCTGAAGTTATACAAGTGGACACTTGTTGTGCCTCATATCACAAATGTTTGTACCAAGAAATTTACAATATCTGTGAGTGTGAATCAAATATAATATTAGAAGTAATTTTTCTTTTTTTTGTACTCTAATCAGTCAAATAATGTATCTACCTTAATATATTTTTTATGTCTTTTTTTTTCTTTGGCAGATTGTAAACTTCACAAATGGGAAATCTTTGCAAATCTCATATATTTAGGTGTTAAACCCAAAATTTTATGATTTTGGGTGTGAATATTTACTAACTGAATTGTCCATTTTTGGCTGATAAGTTCGTGTTAATATACATTAAGGAGTCTTTTTATAATTCGTTAGAAATAACTTAATAAAATCACTCAAATCTACACACACAAGATCAGATAATTTTTGGGGGGGCAAATGTAACCTAGCATAAATTGTCAAGTAAAGTTGTTAAGATGTGGTCAACGTAACTGTCAAGTTATTATTGCTATAAATATATTCTTTCCTAGAATAGGATCTGCGGTAATATAGGGACATAATTGGGGAGTTGATTTGTTGTAATTAAGGGATACAAAACCTTGTACAAATTACTATATGTCACAACCCGTTTTCAGATCATGATCGGCGTACGAGGCGAATCATCTATAGGAGCCCGGTCCATCTCGCACAAACCTCGAAGTACAGAAACAAATACCCAAATACATATTATAGTAAATAGGTAAAACATATCAAATAAAAATTTAAACCTCATTTGATAAAGTAAAACATATATAATATTAATTATAGAAAATATCTCAATTTAAAAGAACATTTGAAATATTAGAAATACGAAATAGAACCCACAGAATCCCGGTGTGAAACGTCTAACAAATCATACAAATGAGGCCCGATCAAAAGGGCACTATCTGCCAAATCAAATAATGCCTTACTGAGTTGAAGGTACCAGACAGTTGTTGAGCTAAAAGTCAACCTGGAAATAAAAATAGAAATAAACAAAGAAAAGGAAGGGGGTAAGAACCCAGTGAGGGATAACACTTCAGATCGCCTCATACGTGTATCAGAAGACTGTTTTGAAAACAGTTTGAAAATACCACATGCAGGTATAACCAAATATACATATATACACGCTATATACATAGTAGCGTTTCAAAAATCATTTCAAAACCATTCGCAGACAAAGCATACACATGAACGCATACCATCAGGAGCATTAGCAAAGTCTTTCAAAACATTTCCAAACTTAGCAAAACTTTCAAAAACAAAGTGAAGTTCAACAAAACCTTTTAGTTATCAGAAGTTCCAAAACAAAGTACAAAAACCTTTTTAGCTTTATCACAAATTCCAAAACAAAATTCAAAAACCTTTGGCTTATTAGAAATTCCTGAATCAAACGATTTTCCATATAGGCACAAGTGTTGCCATCTAGGCAAGTAATGCCGCATAGGTGAGTATAGCCACTAAGGTGAATGTATAACCACTAAGGCACCAAAATCATATACATTGCCAATAAGGCACCAAGATAGCCTTCTAGGCTGTATCCCATGATGGATCCAAAATCCAAGTCAAAATAATATTGCCCTCAAGGCTATATCAAAGTAGTGTTTCAAAAATAACCGAAATAAGGTTGTTTATTTCAAAAACAAAGGAAAGCATTTTGTAAACAAGCAACATGCATAATAGACAAATATTTTATCAAAAATGTACTTTATAATCATACCAAGGAAATATAATATACATCAATTTATATTATTTCTCAAAACAATTCAACTCCCGCTGAAGTGCAAAATCTTTCAAGGACAGAGTATCGCTACTATTTCCAAAAACTCAGATAATTTTCAAAAACAATTTCTTAATTTTCACCAAAATTTAGAAGGATTCCAAAAACAAATTCAAATCAGACAAGTCCTCAAGTAGGCCAAATTTTAGGATTTTCAATCCATTAATAATTCTACATTACATGCTATGGTCATAACACAACAAAAATATATGAGTAAGAAAGACATAACCTATGTGTCTGAAGCTGTCATCCACTCACCTGGATGTCGAGCTACCAAACTCTGAATCACTGACCACCGGTCGATGGATGGTCATCTCGAAAATCGAACTGAGTTGAAACATAGTATTTTACAAAAAGATCAAACACGGTAACTGTGGCAATGCAGAATATGCATGAAATGCAAGTGCAGATTTAGACGCCATCAGTGTTAAAAATCCTATTTCAAACGAAAGTCTAACACTCAGCAAAATTCAAACCTCGGTGTAATATAACAATTCAGTCTCAAAACTATTCAGAATCTATCAATCAATACCCAAGGTATTTCTATTATCAACTCAAACCACAAAATATTCAAAGACTATATTTTAACCCTAAACTTGTAAAATATTAAGTTTAGTCCCTATGGAAAATTACCCAAAAAGTCCTCTCGATTCAACCAATAAAAATCATTTTCGAACATCCACATAGGTCTATCTCAACCCCAAGAACTCAAATATGCAATCAGTTTCTCAAAATCACCATTATTTAGCTCAACCCCGAACTAAACCCTACCTTAGTTAATAACTAATCAAATCTCTTGATTCAAGACTTGATTCATGTTAATCTAACCTTAAAAATTATAATCTAACAACCTACAAAATCTATTTCAATAGAAACATGCAAAATCCGAAACCCATCTCATTTTCGGCCTAAAACGAATTTCAGAAAATAAATGCATGAAATGGATGAAAAGGAGTGATTGGAACTGAAATCTTACATCCAGAGATGCTTAAAAATGTTGCGGAAGCATTGAGAGGGAGAGAGAATCGATCTAGAGTTGAGAGAGAGTGAAAAATGAGGAAGACGGAAGAAAGGGTCGGGTTTTTGAGATTTAAAATAGCCACGGATTGAAACGCACCATTTCAATATTTTCAAAGGCAACGTACATTATTTTATGCCTAACGTACTCTTTGGTCACATACAACGTACATTTCATGCATACAACATACGTTAGAGGGCTCAAAATTGCATCCAGACGCTTCTATTTTGAAAAC
>CAODLS011653041.1:0-13851 GCA_948243855.1 Flueggea neowawraea
CGTTGTTTTGGTCACTTTTGAAGAAATGCAACACGAACGACATGTCGTTTGATCCGGAGGCAGCTGACACGGACGCGAACGATACGCGGAGCCGCCGAATGACTGGAAGAAATTACACGTCGTTCAGTGCCTAATGTAAATGCGCGAACGTTCAGCGTCTCAGACGACGCGTCGTCGGCTGCTACCAGAGAACGCGCGTAATTGACAATATAACGCACGCAACCGACGACGAACGACATGTTGCATGCAACCCAAAACTGACGATTGGTCGTTGAGTTCCGATTTCCAGTTTTCTTCGTTTTCTTCTTTTTTTTTTCGTCATTTTCACTTAAATCAAATACTTCCCAATTTACCCCTAATCTTCATAATTCACCAATTTAACATCAAAAATATAAAATTTATCCTCCAATTACCAAAAATAAAATTTCAAATAATTTCCCAAATTATCCAAAATAATTATTCCAACTAATTACCCTAAATATAATTCTCAAAAAAATAACTATAAAATTATGGGATATTACAGGAGGCTTGTGCGGGATGGGTCGGGCTCCCATAGACGGTTCACCAAGTATGCCGGTCATGGTCTCGGGAATGGGTCGTGACACATATACCCTAAAATATTGACATTTGGCATTCTAACTTTATGACAAGTGTCAATATTTTAAGTTATTCAATAATTCTTAAATTACCATAAATAGAATAAACTAAATAAAATAATATTTTGACATCATGTATATTACCATTTTTGTCAAAATATTAATTACAATATGGCAACGGAATTTGATTTTAATTTTCTTTTTTATTACCAAGTCATTTTCTTAATTATATTGTAATTGATTTTATAGTGTTAATATAAATATAGTATAATACCCCGTTCGTTTTGGACTAGAGTTTCTGTAGCAATATGTTCGATTATGATTTGATCTTGAATGCTCAAGATGATGATTAGGTGTTTGATGATTATGAATTGACAAATTTTTGGTGTTTAGTTGGTCTCGGTTCAATCTTGATCAATTGAGTATTGATTATATGTTTAACGAGGTCTTGAGGTGTTGATTTAATGTTTGGAGGTGTTTAATAATGATATTTTATAAGGATGGACGTTGTTGAGTTCCGGGAATAATGAGTTATTTGAAAAAACACTTTGTGTTACCTAAGCTGAATTGACCAACTGATAACTCGAGTTATAGTTTGGATAACTCGAGTTATATGGGGATGTTTAACTCGAGTTAGAATATTTATAACCTGAGTTAGCCATGCATTCTGCTGAAACGACATTGTCGTTGGGCAGGGGTCTATATAAACCCCAAACCCGATTCCTTCGGCCTCCACACCTCATTTTCATCTCTCTTCACTCTCAATCAGTTCTTTTTGCTTGCTTATTGCCTCTCTATGGTTTCCAAACATTCCTAGAGGTAAGATTTCACTTCTAGCACTCTCTTTCCTTTCATTTTGTGCATTTTTTTTGGGGTGGTTCTTTGAACAAAGTTTTTGATTTTTTGTTTTGGGTTTCGATTTAAGCTTAAATATGTGGATAAGGAGGCTATATATTGTTATATCTTGGTGGATTAAGGTTAGAAAAACGTAGTTGAGCTTGGGTTTGAAGGATTTGATGAGTTCTTTGAATGGGCTAGGGTTTGGACGAATTTGTGAAGAGACTTGATGATTTTGAGTTGTATTGATGAAAACAATTGTAGATTTATGTTCACGAGGTTGAATAGGGGTATTATAGATGATTGAGAGTGATTTATATCGGTTGAATCAGTGTTATTTTTGGATCTCCGATGAGATAAAATGTTTCTGGAAAGGTTTTGCGTTGTGTTTAAAAATACATTAACTTTGATAAGTTTTGAAGAAAATCTTGAAAAGATTTTGGTTTAGTTTCTGAAGGTTTTCGTGCATGTTGTTTGCTTTGTATGCAAACGATTTCAAAACGGTTTTTCAATCGCTATTACGTATGTAGTGTGTATATATATATATGTTGATTACATATGCGTCAAAACAGTCCTTATGAGGCACGTATGAGGCGATCTAGAGTGTTGTCCCTCATTGGGTTTGACCCCCCTTTCTTTGCTTTGTCCCTGTGTTTCATCATCGTGCAGATGATCATTGAGGACAGTGATCTTTGGCATCTGATGCTTAGTGAGGTAGTCTGACGTTGTGGTCAGTGGCCTTTCGTTCGACCCCGTTTGTATGATTTGTTAGAGGCCCCACACCGAGTTTCTGTGTGAATTGTTATTGTTTTCGTTATCATTTTTGGTTATTTCAAATGTTTTAATTTGAAATATTTTTCACACTTAATATTGTATATATATTTGTTTTGTTAAATAAGGATTCAACCTTTATTTGATTTTATTATTTTATTAAAAATATGATTTTGGGTAATAGTTCTGTATATTGAGGCTTGTGCGAGATGGGACGGGCTCCCATAGACAGTTCGCCTCGTACGCCAGTCATGGTCCCGGGAATGGGTCGTGACACAAAACTTGCCAAACAAACCCTACATCTCACAAATCAGTCAAGTTTCAAACAATATATAACTAAACATATTAAGTATATGGATTTTCTCATACTTGACATGCTGTGTTGTGTTGAATGTTGCACAAAAAAAAAAAGACATACTGTGTTGGATTACTTTTATAACTAAAGAAATACAGAAATTGAAGAATATGTTTCTTAATTTATATGACTAATATTAATACAGGTGAAACAAAGATGAGACATTGAATTATCACCAGCGGAGTGTTGGTGACCTGTTGGCGTTGGAGGCGGTTCAAAAACGCCTGTATGTTCGTCGTCTCCAATAAAAACACACAGACGGGGCACAACAAAAGTATGAGCTCCATGAGAGCTCGAATTGCCAGGGGGAGCCCATATCCCCAACAATTCCCAACCAAAACCCTCATCTAGCTACGTGGGGCTGTCGGCCAGCCACCACCGCCTTAACACTTGGATTCTCAAGAGTGTCTTCGTTCTCTCTAGTTGGGGAAGGAGTATTATGGGTCAGATTATCAGACAAACTAGCTGTCATAAGGCCAATAGTGTGGACAGTCCGAGCACGTCTCCTCCATTTACCCCCTCCAGATATCATGCCGACTATATTAGTTTTAACTTCTCAATCTCATCATGAATATAGTTTAATGTCTAATACAAATATACCAAGTTTCAAGAATATTAGACATTAAGCCAAATCTGTCTAAATCTTGGTTGTCAAAAGTCTATAAGTAATAATTATATTTTGTTATACAAAAACTTCATTCCAATGCATATCGATCGATTTTCTCCGTGATTCTAGATGTTAAATTTTCTGTCCGAATATTCACTACCAAAAAAGCCTACGGGGCCCTTTTTTTGGCTGTAGATCCGGTTTTAAATAGGCATTGGGGCGGTTTACAAAGCCGCCTCAGTAGCGACTATTTCTACAGTAGCAGGGGCGGTTTTGCCAACTGCGGAGTGTTAATTTGGGGCGGCATTGTATAAACGCCCCGAAGTGATTATTCAATCCAGTTATTGTTATATGCCTTAGGGAAGGCTCCAACCGCTGCAAATGAAATTTTTGTTGTTCGTCTGGCATAATTCTCTCCTGCTTTGATGAAATTTACATTTTTATAATTTGGTGACTTTTCCTATTAACACTTTAGTATTGCACTCAACGATTAATTTTCCGGGCACAATTTGATGTAAATAAGAAGTGAAATCATAAATTATCTAAGTATATTGTGCACAAATGTATACATTGTGTTGTTTGGTTTACACAACCAAATGTCTTTCAAACTTTCAAACACACCAAACAACAAAGGAAACACAACAAGCTAACTAATGAAGGAATCCCCTGCTTCCTCACTTTTTCCTGTCCTTGCTTTATTTCTTCAGCCTACTGCAAAGTTTAAGAGAGAAGATGAGAATAGAGATAGAGCTAATATCGGGTGGATTTTAGGGTTAAGAGGGCAGAGGTTTTCAGGAGGTGAGAATTGAAAAAATGGAGTGGAAGATGTGGGCAGGAATAAATTAAAAAAAAAAAAAGGAAGTCGTTCTACTTATATCACCCCTAACAAGAGGCGGTTGTACCATCTGCCCCAATGGCCCGTTTTGATAGCCGTCCCATGAGAACCGCCTCCATAGTTAATTCTTTTTTTTATAGTGATTCTAGTTGGATATCAATTCATCCAATCTCGTTCATCTCCTATTACACTAATTCCCACTTCAACTTTCTTTGTCGTTTCCCAAATTCCAACCAATTAAAACCACTTATTGCATCATTTGAAAACTCAACATTGCTTCTCTCTAAACAAATTATATGTGGAACCTGAAACTTTCCGAATGATGTTAAAACAAAAATATTTATAAGTGTTTCACAATCAGTACGTACTCTTCTGAAGGCTTACTTTATTAAATAAATTCAGAATAATAGTTCAATAGTAAACTCTATTAGGCAAAAAATAAAGTTCAAGTTTTGAACAAAAAAAACTTATTGAGAAGGAATAAACCATCAATTTGTTAACCTTGAAACGGTTGTTCGCTCTTAAAAACAATATATAAATGAAAATGTATTATTCTTTATCAATTATATCTTGGTAATTTAATTAGCATCTATAAGAACAAGTTTTGTAAAGAATAATTAAATGACTACAACGACAATTGATTTAACGTTTCATCCATCTTAATAGGCAAATTAGATAAACAGATAATTGTAAAAAAATCTTATCTAAGAAAATAATGCGACGTTACGATGATCATAAGCAGTAGAATATTAGAGGATACAAAGTCAATAAACTCTTTTAACTTAATATTTGAATTATGCTTGAAACTTGGATACCTAAATTGTTAGTTGGCAAATCATTCCAAAAGAGAACAGTGTGCACGGGGTTGATCACTTGATTTTAGGACGAAGTATAAAATGAATTGTGAGACTAATGAAAGTTAATTTCAATACTAATTAAGAATTTGAGAGTTCAATTTTAGGTGAAAGCATATAAAATGACTTGTGAGACTAATGAAAAAAGTAAAATTGAATCAATTATTGGAATGTAACCTTAATTGAAATAAAGTACACAATTTCTGAAATTATGATCTAATAAAGCTCGAATTAGACTATATGAGAAGCATGCATGAGAGTTAATTCAATAAAATTTTACTTTTTTTGTCTCAATTTATAAGTTTATCGATCCAAAAATATTTATCATTCGAACTATCGTATTAGATTTACTACTATTAATTACATGATTTAATAAGGATTATCATATACTAGCTACCATTTTAAGTCCATAAAAACAGAAAGCAACAAATGAAGGCGTGCACTGATCACTCTAATCGTTTAATTATTATTTTTTTGGATTAATACATAACTTACCTCCCAAACTTGCACGGTTTTTTCTATTGTCACCCTAAACTTTTTGACAATTCAATTTACCCCTTAAATTTGCTTAAATTATCTCAATTATCTCCGATCTTACTTAAGCTATCTCAATTACTCCCTAAATTTGATTAAACTAGGCAATTTACCAATTTTTCTTAATTCATCACGGGTTTATTACGGGGTTTCTTTTTATTTTTTTTAACCTTCTACATTTAATAGCGATAACTTGAAAATAAATTGGAGGATTTTGGAATTCAAACACATTGGAAAAACCTTTAGTTGAGAGGATTTTGACAAGTTCGGGGATAAATTGAACACTCAAAAAGTTTCGGGTGACAGAAGAAGAAAAAATACAAGTTTGGGGGTAAATTATATATTAAGCCTCTTTTTTTTTGGTTGGGGATGACAACGCATTAGAGCTGTAGCCTCCATCAATATTAAGTTGATATATATCCTAAATGGCATACTAATTAATCATCGATTAAGACTATTAGCTATGGAATCCATATCATCATAAACGTCATGGGACATGATTTTGGCCTTGGACAATATAAATAGAATCTAATTAAGGGCTATCAATGGCATGTTTTTTAAGGATTATAACAAATGATGTCATAGTTGCTTCCAAATTAGCTACCTATTTATGTCCCTGCATGCTGGTTCTGCTTAATTGATTTTTGAGAGAGCTATATATACACAATGATGCATGAATAAATCAAAAACTTAAAGAAGAAAATGATGTATCCACCATAGCACTTATAATCTGATATAATAACATTAATTGAGATAAGCCTGTACCACGTACCCTTCCTGGATATTTAATGGTAATTATTATGAGATTTTTTGAAAAAAATAATAGCATTAATTTATAAGATATATATGGCCTCATCAGTTGAAGGTTATCACAATTCTAGTGATACATATTTGTTAGGACTAAAATTTATGTATACGATGAGATACTAAGCTTACATACATTTTTTTCTCATGACGATGTTTGTTTTCTAGCATTTTCATTCAACATGCTACTATTCATGTATATATATTCCAGTTCAATTTATCAATTTATTTTTTATTATATAATTTATGAATGTGCAATTTGCAAAAAATAAATACCAATATTTTAATGTAAAAACTATGGTGAGTGGAAAATTTAGTATGATTGTATATTTGTTTGTGGTTTATGCATATTGCATATTCAAACATTCAAATTCAAGTATACGTTATATTTTACCCCAACAGACTGGGTCTGACGATAATCAATTAACGTTTACAGTTGGACATTTCAAGTTTGAACCTTAATAGAGTTAGGGGGTAAAATAATTGATTTGAACTTTTGTCTACCCCTCTACTTTTTTTTTTAAAAAAAAACATATGTTATATTTTTTAAAATGTGTCGATCTATATTTTTTTAATATATAAAAAAATTACTCTAATAATCTACTTTGATAATCTAATAGCTGGAAACAAACATCCAAAGTATCTTGTAGTTAAGTATATGTTTTGGCAACTTCTTTTATAAATAGCCTAATTAGGCAATCACTTCGAAATATAAATATTAATAATTTTTCTTTTTATATTTATAATATCCGAACTCTCATTCTTTACAAGTTCCAAAGCACCCTTTGACTAATACACTAACATAACCACCGCACTCATTGAATTAATTAAAAATTAGAGTGCTAATTAACACATGACACTACCATATATATTACAATCCAAAACACAAATTAACGAAACGAGGCACAGGCCAGCTATCCGCGTAAGCTCGATAGAGTGTGTAACAATTTAAGTGGAAGCTTCGATAATCCCCACAACCACCTGGTTGTCAATAAAAGAAGTATCCACATACGCTCATCAGTAATTAATTGTTTAATTTCAATTAACAAATAATATTTTCTTTCTCATAATTTGATAGACACACTTTATATTTTTTATGTCTCAAAACATATATATATATTCCTTTTTTTCTTGTATTTATTATTAATAAAGTTACAAATTATATACATTTGTTAATATAATATACTTTGCTATTTATTGTTTATTTATAAAAATAAATATTACTATTTTAGATGAAAAATGGGAAGTTAAAGTTAATTAGGTAGTCCATCATATTTTCGTCCCCTTGAAATGGCCCCAACATTTTTATGGTAGTTAGATTAGAATCATTAGATTTAAGTACTGAAATTTGACATTGGAATGGTTTAGCCTAACCTAAAACGGCAGATATAAGTTAGGGAAGATAATGCATTTTTAATGAGTGAATGGGATTAGTCAGCATCAATATTAAAAAGACAATTGAAAAGTTTTACACAAAAGGAAGGTGAGTGATGAATAAGGTCAATTTCTGACTCAACCATGACTATGACTCTCTCTTAACATGCTTGCCTCCTCTCATCAGATCATGACATGGATGATGATCATCATCATCATCATGTCATGTATGTATGTAGAGGGATGCCATCATGGTGATCGGGAAGGGCCATGTTTGTGGGAGTTTGGAAAGGGTTCGGTTTTAGGCGAACTCATAACCAAGCCCCCTAACTTGTACTTATTTTCTATTGAGCTCCTAACTCATTAAATTTTATATTTAGCCTTTTAATTTTTAAATTACATCCTATTAAGACCAAATCAATTAAATGATACACATAGAATAACATTGTTATTTAAGTTGATGACATGTCATGTGTTTTACATTTGTTTTTAAAATTATTTCCCCCAACCCTATTCCTATCGTCAATTCTCACTTAGAATTAATAACATAAATAAAAGAAAAGAATATGACTTGGAATAATCTTTAATAATCTAGTAACTAAACCAATATTTTTTCTAAAATAATATAATTTTTTCAAAATGATGATATTTTTTTTTAAAATGATGCCGAAATTATATCGGCTAGGTCTAAAAAGATTTAGAACAAATATATCGCTCCATATATTTTTTTTGTCCACTACATAACTTCAAATCTCCAATCATGTTGCTCATTAATCCCAAAACCGCATGGTCTCGAGGCATGAGTTCTAGTCTTTTAGTCATAATAGAAAGTTTAATGACTTGAGGGCTCAAAAAAAAATAAGTGACAAGTTGGAAGGCTTATTCATGGGGTCAACCTCAAATTTTTTTAAAGTCGTTATCTGACATGACTAATTTAGTAAAAATTATTTTAATTTAGTTTTAATATAATGAAATTGATAATTTTAAGAGTTCATTAAAAGATAAGGGATTTAGGAGGAAAAAAGTTATAAGTTTAGGAGCTTACGTATGGGTTCGGTCATCTGTTTTTTTAGTGAGTTTTGACCTATAAATGATAAAAGAAGTGTTTGTTGTTAGCCACCGGAAGTGGGTCCTACTCCACGTCAGCCACACATGGCGTCGTGGTGGAGTTTGAATTTGCACGCTACTACTCGTTTTTTCTTTATTTCCTCTTTTTCAATTTGCCTTTTCTTGATTTGCTCTTTTCCAATCTCTGTTAATAATATTATTACTCAGCCCCTTGATTGTTTTACGAGATTAGTCTAATTGAGTTGATGGATAATTTTGTTTAATCTTCAATCCTATTGATTTTGATTGATTTTCACTTTACAAATAAAAATGCAACTTCCACGAGAAATGTTTAAAGCTTTTGTATGATTAACGGCTGAGATTTTCGTGACAAAAAAACACAGAATCAAAACCCTATTCTCTTTGACAATTCCACAGCATTCATGTTTTTGGTTTCTTTTTCGCCATTTCGCTTTCCTTCTTTAGTTTTGGACATTCAAAGGATATTTTGCTGGGAAGGATTGGTGAATTGTGCTGGTGCCAATCCATTCACTATAGTACAATTCATAAGCCGAAGGATATACAATTAGAATAGATATGCTAATACATATTTGTATTATAAAGTGAGTTGTATTATTTGAAGAGGGTGTCTTTTGTTCATATCAATTGAATATATCATATATTTAACGTTTGATATTAATTTTCACAACACAAATTACGTATAACTGACAATATTTTTAATGATATTACTCATATTGACGTGTTAATTTTTTCGACCTCATAGTTTAATTCATTTAATCTATTTTAACATTAATTCTTCAATTATTTTTATGATAGTTGTTATCATAAGATTTGAATTCAAAATTTGGTTTCACCAACCCCTTAATCTTCTTTATCAGATGCTAGACTGTTTTTTTTTGGGTCAAGGAGTAGTTATATATGTTTAAATGCTATCTCTAACTTTACATATATTTTACAAATTAACGAAGCGTATAAATGAACATTACTAACTTTTACAAATGCAAGAGGCTACTACGAATTCGAAAAGTCTAAGGTGAGATATTGAACGAAAGGTCCAGTTGCAAAGACATGATACATTACTGTATGTGTTCTTTTTTTTCTTATAAGACGTATTTGAAGGTAGAATCGCTTAGATGAAACATGTTACGATTTTGTTTTGACATACTCATGCTGATTACTATTCCAAGTTCAAACTATGGGTTTCCATGTTTTTAATTACTGTTGACTGAATCCTTAATTCTTTATAATGATAGAGCCTAAAAAATATGATGCTCGGATTCTAAAGTTCACATGTATTACATGTACAGTCTATTTGGACCAAAATGTTAGCTTACCACCTATCTGACTGGACGATCGACTTCTCTTAACCCACCCACCATTCGCAGTATTTTTTTCGGTTTAGCCAATATAAAACTGAAGTCTATCTTTTTTGTTGATTTTTGGTGTGTTCAATTCTAATTTCTTTAATCATTTAATCACTTGTCCTTGGTTTTGGGTTTGTGAAATTTTGAAATTTAAGAAGGAACAGAAATGGGAAAGGGTGATCGTTCCAGTTTATACCATTTTGTTAATGGACTGATAGTCATGAATTAACACTATAAATTATTCATGCTGCAATAATATCAAAGTTGAGTGATTGAACTTGATATAAAACGTTAAGTGATTGAACAATACACAAATTAGTGATAAAAAACCAAAAAAATTAATCAATTCAATAAAAAATTGTCTTTTATTAAAAAAAAGGTGAATTGCAAAAAAAAATACAACAAAAAAAACTATAAAATACACCCATACAACACCATTTAAAAGCATTTCAAAAATACAACACAAAAAAAACGTAATATCACAAATGCCACAGTTTGACCGCGTGTTGATCACGCGTCAGAAGATTGATCGCGTGCTGACCACTCTCTCTTGACCTGTGAAAGAACGAGTACAAGCCGAGAACAACACGAGTACAGACAACAAAATAAGAACAAGTAAAGAACAAACACCAACAAAAATGAGTACAACTCAAAACAGAGTTTTAAAAGATTAAGGCGAAATCCATGATAGTCCCTAAGGTTTGATGTATTCTCCCTTCCAGACCACAAGTTTAGAAATTAGCATCTTCGGTCCCTCACCCAGATTCCTCGTTATTCAAATATAACGAAAATCTAACGTGACACATGAACCTACTAATTTTAAAAATTTAATGACACAAAAATACCCATGTGCCACTTAGATTGTCGTTACATTTGACTAACGATTAACAAAGTTAGGAGCGAGGGACCAGAGAGGTTAATTTTCAAACTTGTGGACCGAAAGGAAAAATACACCAAACCTCAGATACCGCAATAAATTTTTCCCAAAGATTAACTATTTCTTTATTACTTGGAAAATGACGAGTACAAAATGAGTACATCGCAAAAATAAATGCTCACACAATGAATACAAATTATTTAAGACTTGTTGATTACACCATTCTTACATAAAAATGAGTACAAAACTGAGAACAAAACGAGTATAACAAATGAACAAAATGAATACAACAAAAAATATTGAGGATTGAAAGCTCATGATTCAGGTATCTCTATTGGTTGTGTTGTGGGTCAAATTAGCACAAAAAAATAGTACAACACCTAAAATACTCTTAATTAGAATAAATCCCAATTCCTCTTGAAGATCATGATTTAGGTATCTCTATAGTGTGCGTTGTGCGTCAAATTTGTACCAAAAAATGAGTACAATCCAAAATAAAGGACTATAAAATATATTTTTTTAAAAAAAAGACTATCTCCTTCATAACAGCAGTAGCTAGGGTTCTGAAACCCTAACCGCCACCCTACTAGCGTCGAATGAAGAACCAAACGATGCACGCAAACAAATAGAAGAAGAGAAGAAGGAGAAGAGAATAGAAGAAGCATACAAGGCATTGGACGAGGCGAAAGAAGAGGAGGAGAAGCGGATGAGGCAATAGACAGAAGGAGAGGAGGTAGTGTGCGAGGTTGAGGGAGGAGAAAGAGAGGAGAGAGAGAGAGAGAGAGAGAACATAAAACAGAATGAGGAAATAGAAACTAACAACTATAAGGTTATATATTGTGTTATTTGTGAAATTTTAATAAAAATATTTCAAAATAGAATATATAATCCCATTGAATTATATTTGTGAAATAATAATGATAAAAAATAATATGGGATGTAATTTCCTAAAAAAAAATCCATTCAAGCTAAAGAATGCACCTAACTCTGATTTAGGCTATATTCTTGATGATTATGAATATATTTGACATTTTTTATGTGAATCAGTTTAATGCTAAGAAATTTAAAAATCGTGACATAGGATATATCATAATTAACATATTGTAATTTTCAAAAAACACATATTTTTTCTTTTTTTAAAAAAAAATTGTGTAATTTATTAATTTGCATTTGATATTTACCACTCAATCTATTAAAAACAAACAACCCATTATCTTTTTATTAATTGAGTTTTTTTGTCCATCAGAAGCTTAATAGGCCGAGAAACGATGGGTTGCACAACTGAAAGCAAACCTATCTGTTAATATTTCTCACCATAAAGATGATAACCCCTACTGAAACGCTGGCGAACGACTCAAACTCGATACATTTTATGTGAACATTACACTCACTTACCACTAGACTAAACATCGGTTGATTTATTAGGTGAGATTTTTAATCCCTAGATGCCTTGTAGTAGTTCCAGCTGCAGATCTTATATTTGAATAATTTTCTACTGGATCATTTTTTAAGGAAAAAAAAAATAAAAGGTCATTTTCAGATACATGCGACCAAAGTTTGTAATTTACGAATTCATGCGGCCCACTTTTATTTTTTTTGGCAGAAATTCCAAAATTACGGGCATACGACACCAATTTTATAAATTAAATTTTTATGAACTTCTTTAAAACATGTTTAGAATTTATTTAAAAGCTGCTTATTTTTTAGAGTAGTTTAAAATTTGTTTATATGTTGTTTAAATATTGTTTCTTATTTTAAAACTTGAATGTTGTTTATATATTGTTAATATCAATAATATATAAACAATATTCAATCAGTATACAAATAAAAAATAATATATAAATAAGACGTTTTGAATTTAAAATAAAAAAATCAATAACATACCAACAATATATAAATAAGACTTCGTTAATTTGAAAATACATATCCGTAAATTTGAAAAAGTCACGCACGGATGAACTAAATATTGCAAAGTGTACCTTTAATAAGCGTACTATGTCCGTACAAAATAAATATTGCAAACTTTTTAAATTTATTGCGAATTTTCAGAAAAGGGAAGAGAAAGAAGAAGATCGTATTGTTCGTTTGGCTTGCATTAGTGAAAACGAACAAAATCCCACAGAGAGGCCTTATCCAGACATATATAACCCACAAAATACAAGCTCTAACCCATAATGTATTCTGGGCCTGGTAACGCAAACCCAATCTCGATGAATCTACAAAATTATACAAACCTCGTTAACAACAACTCCAACGGCAACGTGGTAAGTTACTTACTATCACCTAGTGGAAGTGGAATGAATAATCAACGAATCTATATGTGAGAAATCTATTCAAAAGTTTGTCAACATGGGATCATAAGCTAATTCTTAGTGAAATCAATGGTGGAAGTAGCAACTTTAGGATGCTGATCTTCTCAGAGTCGCCAACTTTGTTTTTCTTTGCAACCTTGCTAGCTTTCGTCTTCGTTCTCTTCTTCACAGTAGCCTTTGTCTTCTTTTTTATCATATTGTTGCTTCCTCTTTGCTCCGACGTGGTTCTCCTTATCTTGGACCTTCTCTGCCATCGATGAATCTTTCTCAGCACTCACCTCTTCCTTCCCCCGCCAAAACGGTATGTACCCTCCTCCTTAAATTGAATTCTTGTTATATAATGTATTATTTTGGTTTTCATCTGTTTTTTGTTAAAAGAATATTATATTTATTTTGCAGTAAGCTCAAAATTTCAACATAAAAAATTGTGATTGTATTTTATTTTTTATTTGAGTAGAAATTGTGTTCTATTTTTTTTGTTTGTGCATGTTCTATTAATTTTGGTAATTTGAGAAAAAAAAGAAGGAAAAAACAAGAAGAAACAGGAGAGAGAAAAGTGGAGAGAGGAAAGAGAAGAAAAGAGAGAACAAATCATGTATTGAGTGGGAGAAGAAGTGAGAGAAAAATAAAAATTGATGAAAATGAGTGAAAAAGTGACAAATG
>CAODLS011653216.1:0-10818 GCA_948243855.1 Flueggea neowawraea
GAATACATCTTCAAGTTTCAGGGTTTCCGAATTCTTATCACTGGGATCGTTGATGTTACGTTGCTTTCAAGTTTATTTTGGTTTATTGTCAGAATGTCAGCAAAAACAGATACCTGTGGCAACTTTGCTTGATGGTAATGAGAAAAATTTCGACAGTTTTTGATGACATTTTACCTCTATAAGAAACAAAATTTTTAATTTAATGGTGGGTGATTCTGCTTTTAACTTTTTCTTGCCATTTTGGCCATCTTTCTCTTGAACATAAGAAATAGTGTTATTAACGTGAACACCCCATTCTTTTTCTTAGGCTATAAAGAATAAAATAATGTCATCCGCAAAAAAAATAAGCGTGATCAAACAAATGTTGACAACTTATGAGTTAAAATCTATAAGTTGAGTTTATTTAAGACTGTTGCTCAATCCTTACCTATATCCGATGGGAGTATTTCTTCTACCTATAACTTTCTGTCAGAAGTTGGAGAAAACGATGAATGGGTAGTGGTGGGAAAACAAAGATTTGGGTAGCTTAGGGTTTCGACATCTCCATTTAATTAATGTTGCAATTGTGGGAAAACAATTTTGGCGTTTATTGACCCAAACGAGTGCTAAAAGCAAGTTATTTTTCACATATTGACATGTTCCAAGCCACAATTGGACATAGTCCAAGTTTCACTTGGAGAGGTATGTACAATGTTATGTTAAAGTCAAGATTTAGAAAACGTGCAGGAAGTGGAGATTCTATATCTATATATGAACCTCCTTGTCTGCCTGATCAGTCCTCTTTGTTTCTTCACTCTTCCATCTGAAAATTTCCAAGATCTTAGCGTGTCTGACTTAAAAACTTCGGTTGGATGGAATGAGGGCCTTTTAAATTATATTTTTTAATGATAGAGAGAACGGATTAATTCACCAAATTTCTCTCTGTCAAACTGTGGTGGAGGGTACTTGGTTTTGGATTCTGGAAAATCATGGCAACTAAACCATGAGGAGTGCCTATACTTTTCTCAATCAACCAACCAACAAAACTAGTCAAAACTCTTCTACTTTTCCCGGGTGTAAACTTTGGAAGATAGTTTTGCCTCCTAAACTTCTTAATTTGTTATGGCGAGCTCGAATGGTCTGTCTTCCAACTCGGTCAAACTTAAGAAGTAAGATCACTAAAATTGAAGCCCCCTGTCCAGTCTGTGGTTGTGAGGAAGAGACCATTTTTCATGTCTTAGTAACTTGTCCCTTTGCTAAAGTTTGTTGGAGTGGAGTTCTTGATTTTCCAAGTTTGTATTTGATACTCTTTTCAGCAGTGGTTTGATTCGTCGTTGGCTTCCTCCTCTTCAGATTTGTTGGAACAAGTTTTTATGGTATCTTAGAAAAGCAAATTTTAAGTGGTACACATCCATAACTCATTATCTTAAGTTTTTGGTAAATATGTGGCGTTAAATTCACTTATGTGTTTATTTACCAGTAAATATATGGTGTTAAATTCACTTATGTATTTATTTACAGACTCACGCACAATGCAGTTATTTTCTAGGCTCTCAGGTCCAATAAATGGTATCAGAGCCAACAGTTTGACTAAGACATAAACAAGAACGAGTACATTGTGGCGATGGTATCAAAGCCGCCAATTTAGTTGAGACATGAATAAGGACGAGTATGGTGTGGTGATGGTTTGAGATAAGTGAAGTAATATGGTGAAGAACTATATTAATTAATGTAGTCTCAATTTACTGTGTGAGTGGCTGAAAAAACTGTATACAGAAGAAAAGGTGGGATCATAGGAGGAGCTTTTAGTGACCGAGGCGGTTGGTGTGACACATATTTTATGCACATCAAGTGCATCCGACAGGACCAACACTATTTATAATCTCTACATATAGTATTAACCAAAAACAGTAGTCCTTACACATACCTAAATTTAACTTCGGTTTGCAACTGAAAAACATGATAATATACTCAATTTAATTCTAATAAATCAATTATCAGGATAATACGTGTATAATCATTTAACAATTCTTACCGATTAGATTTAATATAATAAATCCTATTAGTTGAAATTTATAGTTGGCAGAATCGTAGTTCTTTGAATCAATCCACCAATCAATTAGAATTATTGCTTTGAAACTAAAATAGGTTGAACTATAATAAACACCGAATCACTGTGAAATCAATTCAAAAACTATATTCATGTATCAAAAGTCTAAACTAATTTCTTACCATATGGCTTGGGAATCAAGCCACGAAAATTTTCGTTTCTTCTTTATTTCTTTCTCTCTCTTTTTTTTTTTCCCTCAATCAGTTCAATCTTTTAAGTGATTCTCTTTGTTCCAGTTTGTGTGTTTCTATATATATATGTGTGTGTGTGTGTGTGTGTGTGTGTGTGTGTGTGTGTGTGTGTGTGTGTGTGTGTGTGTGGGTGTGGGGGGGGGGGGGGGGTTGTTGTTTTTGTTTTGGGTTTGTTGTGGGTGGTGGGTTGGGTGGTGTGGGGGGGGGGGGGGGGGGGGGGGGGGGGGGGGGGGGGGGGGGGGGGCCCCCGCCTTTGTTTACTCTAAAAGTAAGTTTTTTGAATTTAGTCTTCATCCTCATCATCCATTGTATTTAAATCTAGGGAAAAGCTCAAAAATATTTCAGAAAAAAAAAAATAAATTTCAGAAATGTAACAATATTCAAAATATACACAAAAATGGCCAAATTTATAATGCAATTTAAAAAATAACAAAATTTGACATTTTGATCACGTGTCAGAAGTTTGATCATGTGTTGACCACGCACAGGAAAAGTTTGACCGTATTATAAAAATAAGCACAACATGAGACCAACTTGTACTCAAAATTCCAAATTAAAAAATGAGTACAAAACGAGAATAAAATGTGATCATATACCATATTCAAAATGAGCACGAGTTGTTCTTAGTTTTGCACATACAAAAATAAATATAAAAATGAGACCAAACTAAATACAAACGAATACAAATCGAGAACAACTCGGTTAACAATGAGTACAAAATGAGAACAAACCTATGTAATTACTAAATATTTCAGTGGTTAAGATATAATTTCAAAAATAACAAGGAGATGGGAACTGCAGCTAGGGTTTTGAAGGCCTAGCCGCCACTGCCATCCCTCTCTCTCTCAATCTCACACTCTTCTTTGTTCTCTCGGTCTCTGTCTCGTTTGTTGCCGTCAAAACACTCTCCCTCCCTCGCACTCTTTCGTTTGTCTCGATCTCTCTCTCACGCATCATTGTCGTCATCGACCAGAATAACTTCCCACCATAATCTCCCTCATCAAATCTCAAACAACAAAAAGACGAAGAAGGCATAATGAAATATGAGTTCAGAAAAAAGAATAAAAGAAGAGAAGAGGCGGACAAGGTGGGTGGATGGGAAAGAGACGCAAATAGGAGGCAAAGAAAGGAGAGTGAGGAGGGATGAGAGGAAAGAACAGAAACGTGAGAGAACAATGAGGAAAGAGGAGAGAGAAATTGACATTTGAGTTATATAGTACGTGAAAAACACTGCTATTATGCATTTTAAAAATTTAAATTGAGCATGTTGTATTTTAGTGATCGTGGAGATTAATTTTTTGTTTTTAAAATTTAAATACCCAAAGTGAAGATGTTTGATAATTTTTTCTTAAATTTAATGGTTGATGTAACTTATTTTTTTAAATATACTCATCACTATTAAATTTAAAAGTAATGGATAATAATGATGAAAAGTAAATTAAAAAAATTTATTCTCGGGAGAAGTAGAGCTATCTACTATATATATATATATATATATATATATATATAATATTGGCACGTGTTGCATGTGGCGGTTGCTTAAATATCCAATTCATTTGTTTTAATTTCAGCTATATTACCATACTTCACTTTTGGTCCTTGAGCCTTATTAAGTCCTCAAATTTCATAGATAATATAGCTAACGTAATTTTCAAAAGGTTACTACACGGGTCTTTTTGGTCTTTCCATTAAAATAGAAGAAATTGCACACATTCCCATTCATTAATTAACCTCAGTTTTGCAATCTTAGCATCTTTCCCAAAGGTTTTCTAAAAATTCGTCCTAGGAAAACAAATTGCACAAATACCAACTTTTATGTTTATTTTATCATCCCTACTTTCTCTGGTTTGTCACTCTCTCTCTCTCTCTCTCTCTCTCTCTCTCTCTCTTTTCTTCACCTATCCTCTCTCCATTTTTACATTGGTTTTACTCCATTTGTGCATTTCTTGACAAAGGCTGCGAAAATGTGATTTTCTTCAATTTCTTACGAGAGTTTGACAACTTTTTGTGCATGGGTTTAGTTTTTGATAGTTGTACAATTAATTTATCTCTTGTTAATAGTTTAAAAATAGTTTGATCACTTAGTATTTTTAAAAAGTTGGCACATTAAACTTATATAAAAGTGAGGATTTTCCATTAAAATATCGTCAAAGTTGAGATCTGAAATTTGAGACGCATTCCAAAGTTGAGAATCCGAATTCTGGAGTTATATTTTACATTAACAAAATTTAATTCTTAAATTTAGAAGCCGCAAAAAAATGGGACTTAGTAATATCTGGACTGAAAGATAGACTAGTGTCATGGGGTCAGAGTCTTGGTTCAGGGACCCGTACGGCAACACCGGGACTCCCGCATGCTCGAGGTTAAGCCTTAATTAGTCTTCGATGCTCACTAGTTTTGCCTTCTATTGGGCTCATTAGGGGAACGGGGACATCTCTCGACCAGTGTGGTGCCTAGATGACACGCTCATCCGTCATGTGTCTCGAGACAGACACATTACCTATGACACGTACTCACCACTTTGCACTGCCCCGCATGCCACAGTTTAGCTCACCAGTAATCATCTCGTCCATCCGGCGTGTCACGACAAATGGCTCGTGACATTCTCCCCTACTCAATTCATGCATGTCCTCGTGCTTGTGGGAGAACTCTAGACCCTGCCTTCAAAGATTAACCCAAGATCCGTGCGCAACCACATTGTATACTCATCTTCCTCATCTCCAACGGGGAGACCCACTTGCGAACACCCTCGGAGCATAGGGTGTGAGCGTGACATGAGCTCATCCATGGTGGACTCGCGAGTGTGGGCATGAGCACTTGGTGAAGTATCACTGCAGCTTCCTGCTTACTCGTCCTCACCGTGTGGAGGACCTACTTGCGAACACCCCTAGTTGGCACAGGGTGCGAGCATTACATGAGCTCGTCCGTGGCGAACTCGCCAGCGTGGTTGAAGAGTGCTTGGCAAATTGCAGTATGCACGTCTTGGCTCTGATACCACTTGTCACAAACTTAGGCTTCGTTCAAGCTAAGTCTCTATTTCACTGGAACAAATAGAATTAAGTAAGCCTTAAAGTGAGTTTGAGTGAAAGTAGGATGATCATTTAGGCAAATGAAGGTTTGGGGTCAAGCAGAGTGATGTGTTGTTTAATTTGTATATATTTTAATATTAATTCCTTATGATTGTGTGTTTATTTGCACTATCTTAAGTATTTTATTATCTTTTGATATCTAGACAGTAATTTTGACCTTTTGATGAATTTTGGACAGTTTTTAAGGTGAAACACGCGAGATATATGGGAAGGAGTTGAAGGGATAGATTGAAACATATAAGCGTGCCCATACTTAACCTGAAGAACCCAAGCCTGAAATTCCGAATTTTAATTTTCAAAGCCAAAGTTTTAATGAAACTAAAATACTCATTCAACAGATACCTTGGGGTATTTAGGCTGATTGTTGGCACGTGATTTTGGAGAGAAGAAATAGGTTTCTAGGGTTACTAAAAGAGTTGCTATGTTTTGATATATAGATTAGAGAGACTTAGAGTTTTTGTCACACTCTCTTCTGTTTTGAGTAGCCAAGAACATTTCTCGGCTGGGTATTTTCCAGAACATGCACAACACCAATTTCGTGCCTTTTGTAATGGCTTTTAGCCACTAAATATTTCTCTTGGTTGGAGGTGACCTTCAATCATTGGAATAAAATTGTGAGGTTTCTTGTTTTCATTGATTTCTGTTGATTTGTTCAAGTATTGAATGTTTCTTTACTGCAATTTTATGATTGTATCAGTTGATTACTAAGGTGGCTAATTAGTTTATTGATTGTTATAATCTACTACTAGATTGAATACTGTTTTTGTAATTGTGTGGTTCATTCGATTAAAGTAGCAACTAAGAATTATTGTCACTATGTTAGAACCACAATTCTTAGGAGAATCGTTCAACTGGATTAAATGCAGTGTCGTACGTGTGTTGTCCTGCATCATTGTCTTTCTTGTTTGTACTGCTATTGCTTGATTAAATTTGAGATCGTATCTGAGTTGTTAGGCGATAAGTGTTAGCTAGGATACATGTTTCTGGTTAATTAATCATAAGGAAAGATAGGTAAGTTAGTTTCCAAAAAAAAATATTTGAATGGTTAACTGAATACTTTTCGTGCCAATGATTAATTGAAATTCCAATGGTGATGGTTACCGAAGATCAATGCTTTCATTCATTGAGTTTACTCTCGTAATTGTTATTTATTTATGTTCTTTTTAAATTACTACTTTCATAACCAGTGATTTCTATTAGTTATCTAAACCCCCCCAATTTGTTACTGTTTCTGTTTGCGTACATTACTATCTATAAAGCTCTTTGTGGGATCGACCCATACTCACTACTAACTTCATTTTAGTGTGTTGAGTGTGGTTTTAATTTGGTTGCAGGCGACAACATCACCAAATTTTGGCGTCGTTGCCGGGGAACTTTTCTAGTTTATGTACGCCAAGCGTTCTTCGCAACAGAAAGATTTAAAATACGATTTTGAGATTGAGAAAACTGCCAAACATCTCAAAAAGCAACAAAAAATTGCAAGGCATAATCCACTAGTACAACCACCTAAACTAGTGCCGAAAAAAGAAGTTACTTAACCAGTGGCTGAGGAGGATGAATTTGACATTTTGGCACCTGAACCAATGGTAGAAATGGCTAAAGATCAAACTCTTAGGCAGGTGGCAAATCTTGATATGAACCAACAACTGCATTGCATCAACTTTCCTAATTTAGGAGCAAATGCTACTTTCGAGTTGAAGTCCGAGCTTATACACTTGTTGCCTACTTTTAGAGGTTCTGTTGGAGAAGACCCACATAAGTATTTAAAGGAGTTTCATGTTGTTTGCGTTGGGATGAAACCAAATGGGGTTACAGAGGATCAGATAAAATTAAGGGCATTTCCTTTTTCTCTGAAAGATGATGCGTAAGATTGGCTTTACTACTTACCTCCAGGTAGTATTAATATTTGGAATGAGATGAAGGGAAAGTTTCTTCAAAAAAATTTCCTAGCCTTTAGAACAACTAGTATTCGAAAGGAGATCTGTAGAATAACTCAGCACAGTGGAGAGACATTACATGAATACTAGGAGCGGTTTAAGAAGCTTTGCACAAGTTGCCCACACCATCAAATATGTGACCAGTTACTCATTCAATATTTTTATGAGGGTCTCTTACCTATTGACAGAAATATGATTGATGCTGCCAGTGGTGGTGCTTTGATGGATAAGACTGCAGAGGCTGCTAGAAACTTGATCGCAAACATGGCTTCAAATTCACAGCAATTTAGTGTCCGTACAAACCATTCTTCAAGACGGGTGAATGAGGTTAATGTTTATTCCTTAGAAAAACGTCTTGATGATTTAACTACTTTGGTGAGACAGATTGCAGTGACTAAAACAAAATCTGTTAAAGCTTGTGGTATTTGTTTAGCGGTGGGACATCCCACAGATATGTGTCCTACGCTTCAGGAAGATAATGTGGAGCAAGTAAATGCAATGGGAAATTTTTCTGGGCAGCAACAAAGGAACTACAATCCATTTTCCAACACTTATAATCCAGGTTGGAGGGATCGCCCAAATCTTAGGTATGGAAATTCACAAGCAAATCAGCCCCAACAAAATTTTCATTCTTCTAGACAACCATATGTGCCAAGACAATCCCAAAACCAGAGTGCAGAATCGAACACAGCATTAGAAGATATTGTGAGGTCTTTGGCGACTAATACTTTAAAGTTCCAGCAAGAAACTCACATAATTATTCAGAATTTGGAACAACAAGTTGGTTAAATGGAAATTGCGATCAACAATCTAGAGTCACAAAATCCAGGGAAGTTACCATCTCAACCTGTGGTAAACCCAAAGCAAAGTGCAAATGCTATAACTTTAATAAGTGGGAAGGAATTAAAGGACACATCACTTTCAGTCTCGAGGAGGGATGTTGAGAAGGAGATTGAAAAGGATGCACCATGCAAAGCAGAGGAGAAACAATGAGTTAAAACCAGCAGGACCCACATACAAAATCACACCCCCTTTTTCCTAGCCAGTTTGCCAAGTCGAAGAAAGAAGAGCAGGAAAAAGAAATCATGAAGACATTTCGCAAGGTGGAGGTGAAAATTCCATTGCTGGATGCAATTAAACAAATTTCCCGTAATGCAAAGTTCCTTAAAGAACTCTGCATGTCTAAACGAAAATTGATGGGAATTGATAAAATGCATGTGGGAGAGAATGTCTCGGCTGTGATTCAACAGAAATTACCTCCAAAATGGCAAGATCCAGGCATGTTTACTGTTTCCTGTAGAATAGGAAATGTTATGATTAAAAAGGCTATGTTAGATTTGGGAGCTTCCATTAATATTATGCCACACTCTGTTTATCAATCACTGAATATGGGACCTCTCAAGACAATAGGCACATTAATCACACTCGCTGATAGGTCTAATGCTTATCCAATTGGTCTATTAGAGGATGTTTTAGTTCAAGTAGAAAAATTAATTTTTCCAGCAGATTTTTATGTGTTGAAAATGGGTGATGATGAATCTCCTAATTCAATTTCTATGATGCTAGGAAGACCATTTTTGAAAACTTCTCCAACTAAAATTGATGTAGACAAAGGAACCTTAAAAATGGAATTTGATGGCAACCTTGTTAAGTTCAATATCGATGACGCCATGAAATATCATTGTGATGAGCATTCTGTTTCTGTGAATTTTATTAACTCTTTTGTGCAGGAGAAATTTAGTTTGTCTTGTGCAGGTGCTTTAAGGGTGGTGCTAGACAATGGAATTGATACTGAAAAATTACAGCAACTAGCTACTGATTTTGATGTTGATCCTACAATAACAGCCATTGTACATGAACTTAATGTTTTAAATTATGTACCAAAAAATATGTCTTTTGTTGATTTGCCACTAACTCATGCAAAACTTCTTCCATCACTTATGCAGGCACCAAAGTTAGAGATGAAAAATTTACCAAGTCACTTGAAACATGTGTTTTTAGGTGAGAATGAGACATTACCAGTTATCATTTCTAACAAATTAAATGCTTTGCAGGAAGAAAAATTGTTGCAGATTTTGAAAAAACACAAAGAAGCACTGGGTTGGATTGTAGCAGATTTAAAAGGCATTAGTCCTGCAATTTGTATGCATCGCATACTATTGGAGGAGGATGCAAAGTGTTCTAGGCAACCCCAACGTCACTTAAATCCACCTATGATGGAGGTGCTAAAGAAAGAGATTTTGAAACTTCTTGATTCTGGTATCATTTATTCTATTTTCGATAGCAAGTGGGTACGTCCAGTTCAAGTGGTTTCGAAGACAATTGGGTTTACTGTTATTGAGAATTCAGATGGTGAGTTGGTTCCTGCTCGAATGTCAAATAGATGGAGGGTTTGTATCAATTACAGGAAGTTGAACTCTGTCACCAGAAAAGATTATTTCCCTCTTCATTTCCTAGACTAAATGTTAGAAAGATTAGCTGAAAAATCTTATTACTGCTGTTTGGATGGCTTTTCAGGTTACCATCAGATTGTAGTTGCGCCAGAAGATCAGGAAAAGACGACCTTCACCTGTCCATTCGACACCTTTGCTTACAGAAGAATGCCATTTGGCCTATGTAATGCACCAACAACATTCCAATGATGTATGATGAGTATTTTCTCTGATTTTGTTGAAGATTGCATTGAGGTCTTTATGGACGATTTCACAGTTTATGGTGGGTCCTTCGATTTATGTTTGAAAAACCTTGAAAAAATTCTAAAGAGGTGCATCGACACAAATCTGGTTTTGAACTATGAAAAGTGTCATTTCATGGTTGAGCAGGGAGTAATTTTGGGACATGTGGTGTCTTCTAGAGGGTTAGAGGTTGATAAAGCAAAGGTTGACGCGATAAAGTCTTTACCTTATCCTGCAACTGTGAGGGAAGTGCGGTCATTCCTTGGTCAAGCAGGCTTTATCACGATTTTTTCAAAGATCACCTAACCCTTGTGTAGGCTGCTGCAAAAAGATGTCGAATTCAATTTTGATGCAAATTGCAAAATAGTATTTGATAAGCTCAAGGAGATGCTGACCTAGGCCCCAATAATCCAGCCACCGGATTGGCAATATCTTTTTGATATGATGTGCGATGCGAGTGATTATTGGTGTTGTCAAATGCTTACACCTAAAGAATAAGGCAATTGTACCTATCGTCTATAACAAGAGGACCCTTGAGTACCGAGTGTCGTATCCCACAGAGACTACGATTATTAGCTACTCATTCTTCCTCTATTATCGGAAAATTAATTGATTTCTAATATATAAACTAAATAAACTAAATAAGAACAATACTCAAATTAAATGATAGAACAAACGATGGGAAAATGGTACCTAGACGCTGAATCCCCCTAGACCGAATTAAGTAATAAGAACTAGCTATTCAAAAAATTATTCAGACAATTGGACCGTGGAAATTCCTAAGGTATATTAATCTCTCTCTCGAGTTAGCTAATGCCTAACGACTAGGTTGATTAA
>CAODLS011653489.1:0-11913 GCA_948243855.1 Flueggea neowawraea
TTGCAACTTGCAACGATACTCACATAAAAC
Organism: Flueggea neowawraea; assembly: GCA_948243855.1. Classification (NCBI taxonomy): domain Eukaryota; kingdom Viridiplantae; phylum Streptophyta; class Magnoliopsida; order Malpighiales; family Phyllanthaceae; genus Flueggea; species Flueggea neowawraea. Next base: position 31 of record CAODLS011653489.1, read on the forward strand.
ATGAATTAGGCAGCTTGTGAATATTCCATAAATTCAAATCATATCTTTGCCATCAACCAAGAATTTATCACATTGTATCAAAACATCAAACCAGCCAGTTTATGATTCTCATAAGAAAGTTTATGTGGCACCTCAATCAACCATACACCATCATTAAATAAAACAACATTTGGCATGTGTAGCTTAATAAAACTCTCAACTTAGGTGCAATCAGAGGGGTCTACAAAGAAGACGAGAATGGTAAAATGGGTGTAAACAAAGAAAAGGCCAAGGCTCAACGGGGTAGACTAAGGGTATGATTTTGAAAAGGTTGGAAAAACAAGGAAATGGATAAGGAAAATGGCTAACAAACAATGGCTCTTATCATCTTGTTTTCTCAATTCTAAAATAAGTGTAGAACCGAAAAACATCTCATGTCAAACTCTATTACTAATCTACAATGGTTGGCTAAATTGCACAACAAGAATATGCATGGGGCCCAAATTCCTCACTAGCTTTGTGTGAAGCTCACTACTCCTTCGGATCTAGTATCGAGGGTTGCTCAAGCCTAAATCTAAGGTATATAGAAATCCAAATTTATGACCGAAATGGGCTTCAAAAGAATGCATATGAGTCAATTATTTTCAAAAATTTTAGATTACTCATACCTAGTGGCAAACACAATTTAAGTCATGAAAATAATGTAAAACAGATGTATTTGTAATCCTAAACTATATGCAGTACACAAACATTTGTCAAGCCCTCGTATTAACTAAATAACAAAAATAGAGACATGAACAACATAAAATTCACTACACTTGATGATAAATTAGCAACAAATAGATAAAATTAAACAAAATAAACAAAAATAAATGCATGAATTCATGAAATGCAAAACAAATCCCCTTTCCACACTAAACCTAACATTGTCCTTAATGTTATAAAACAAATATTAAGAAAAAGAGTAAGGAGAAGAGAAAGCTTCTCTGGAGTGATCAAGTATGGGATCTTTGGGACCACTTTTGTTGAAGAAACAAGTGAAATCTCCCTTGGTGGCCGTCTTCAAGATCAAAGGACATTTCTGCCCTTCAGTGCTGAGAAAAACGACACCATGTGACTGGATGGTGAGAAGAGCTTCTCATGCCTGTTTGCGCAACGATTTTAGTTCTCAGTATGGTAGACATGCGAAGAGGAGAGGTGTGGAGAGTGGATTGAGGCCAACAAGATGGAAGGCGGCACAATTAGGGTTCACTTCGAAGGAAACAAGAGAGTAGAGAAGACCACACTTGTTTGATGTGCCTGCCTCTATTTGTGCTTGTTGTCTCAAGTGAGAATGGTTATAAATGCTACCCTTTTTCTTGTGGATAAAAATACCCTTGTTGCCTTGGATTTACTGCAAACGAAATTCACCTCTCTACACATTGAAACTATGCCAGAATTCAAAAAGCAGAAATGCACAATCCCTCCCCACACTTGAACTGTGCAAATTTGACCTGAAACAAGTTAAAGAGACACCACAAAAAATTCCAACACACTAAAATACAATTGTTAGCACAATAAAAGCCTGAAAATTAATAAAAACATGACCAATAAAAAGAATATAACCCATTTGGAAATTTATTAAAAATCAAGAATGTTTGCAAAAATTAAAAGAATTCTTGGGTTGCCTCCCAAAAAGCGCTTCTTTAATGTCGTCTTAGATGGACGAAGATGAATTTCTAAAAGGAGCCAAGTGGATCATCAAGGTAAATTACTTCTACAGTTTGTGGCTCAAATTCCTCATAAAAAGGCTGTAATCGATGCCCATTCACTTTAAAAAAATTTCCAGTTTCCAAGCTTTGAATTTCAATGGCACCATGATAAAAAACTTTTAGCATGACAAATGGACCTACCCACTTAGAACGTAACGTACCTCCATGAAGCTTAAGTGTGGAATCAAAAAGAAGGAATTTTTGGCCTACCGAAAAAGATTTCGAAACAAGCATTTGATCATGTAGAGCTTTCTTCCTTGCCTTTTGCATTGTCGCATTGATGTAGGCATTGTGACGAATTTCCTCCAATTCTTGTAGCTGTAATTTTCATTGCTCTCCACATTCTTCCATGGCAGTGTTGCATTGCTTAATGGCCCAATATGCCTTATGCTCAATTTCAACAGGGAGGTGACATGGTTTACCATAAACCATTTGATAAGGGGACATACCTAAAGAATTTTTGTATGCCGTCCGGTATGACCATAAAGTGTCTTTAAGTTTGAGGCTCCAATCCTTTTGATTCAGGTTCACAATCCTCTCCAAAATTCGTTTGATCTCCCAATTTGAAACTTCAGCTTGGCCTTTAGTTTGTGAATGGTATGCGGTGGATGTACGATGAGTGACACCATATTTCTTGAAGAGAGCTGCCACCACTTTGTTACAAAAATAAGTGTCATGATCACTAATAATTGCTTTTGGTGTACCAAACTTGACAAAAATGTTAGACTTGACAAATCCACAACAATTTAGCATCATTAGTTCGTGTGGCTTTCGCCTCAACCCATTTAAAAACATAATTCATATCAAGCAATATGTATAAATTGTCAAAAGATGAGGGAAAAAGTCCCATGAAATCAATGGCCCAAATATCAAAAACTTCACCAACTAAAATTGGGTTAATTGGCATTTCATTCCTATGACCTATATTACCTGAAGCTTGGCATTTTTCACAAGATTTGCAAAATAAATATGAATCACGAAAAATATAAGGCCAATAAAGGCCAGATTCAAGTACCTTTCTCGCTGTCCTTTGTGGTCTATAGTGCCCACCACATGCGGCAGAATGATAGAACTGCAAAATTGAAGAAACTTCAGATTCAGAAATGCACCTGCAAATGATTTGGTCAGAGTAAAACTTCCACAAGTAAGGATCATCCCACACATAGTGCTTCACATCATTCTTCAACTTGGCACATTGGAAACTCATGATGCCCTTAGGAAATTCTTTGGAATGTAGGTAATTGACCAGGTCTGCGTACCAAAGGTCACGACAAGGCTTAGACGTAAGTACCATGAATAATCTTTCATCTGGAAACTCATCTTTTAGCACAATGGTACTGTCAGTAAGGTGTGGTAGTCGACTGAGATGATCTGTAACAGTATTTTTAGCCTCTTTTTGTCTCGAATCTCAAGATCAAACTCTTGCATTTGTAGAATCAATCTAATCAAAAATGGCTTAGTATCTTTCTTGGTCATCAAATAACGCAAGACAACATGATCAGAATAAATAATCACCTTCATTCCTAGCAAATATGACCTGAATTTTTCTAATGCAAAAACCATAGCAAGGAATTCTTTTTTTGGTGGTCGAGTAATTCACTTGGGCGTTGTCTAAAGTGCGAGAAGTATAATAAATCACATGAGGGACTCGATCAACTCACTGCCCAAGAACAACACCAACAGCAAAATTGCTAGCATCACACATAATTTCAAATGACAAGTCCCAATTTGGTGTTTGTAAAAAGGGGCTGTCACCAACTTATTTTTCAACACATCAAAAGCATGTCGGAAAGCCTCATCAAATTCAAATTCAACATCATTTTACAGCAAGCAACTCAAAAGGTGAGCAATCTTAAAAAATTCCTTAATAAATCTCCGATAAAATCTAGTGTGACCAAGGAAAGAACGTACCTCACGCATATTGGTAGGGTACGACAATATTTGAATAACATCAATCTTTGCTTTATCCACTTCTCTGCTGTGTGAAGAGACAATATGGCCTAAATTAATTCCTTGGTCTACCATAAGTGTCACTTTTCATAATTCAAAACAAGGTTAACCTCAATGCACCTTTTAAACACATTACTCAAATTCTCAAGACAAGATGAAAAAAATCACCATAAATAGTAAAATCATTCATAAATACCTCAACAATGTCCTCAACATAGTCCGAGAAAATGCTCACCATGCATCTCTTGAAGGTTGCCGGTGCGTTGCAAAGACCGAATGGCATATGCCTAAACGCAAAAGTACTGAAGGGACATGTGAAAGTCGTTTCCTTTTGGGCTTCAGGCGTGACTGGAATTTGGTGAAAGCTCGAATATCCATACAAGCAACAATAATGAGAATGACCAGGCAAGCGCTCCAACATTTGTTCGATGAATGGTAACGGGAAATGATCTTTTCGCATGACAACATTAAGTTTTCAGTAATCAATACACACCCTCCATCCATTTTGAACTCTTGTAGGAACCAACTCTCCATCTTTGCTAGTTACAACTGTAATACTCGTTTTCTTGTGCACCACTTGAGTTGGACTCACCCATTGACTGTTGGAAATAACATAAATCACCCTAGCATCAAGAAGCTTCAGAAATTCTTTCTTAACTACCTCCATCATGGGCGGATTTAAATGCCTTTGTGGCTGGCGGCACGGCTTGGTGTTCTTTGCTAAATGAATTATGTGCATACAAATTAATGGACTCAACCCCTCAATTTTAGTAAGTGTCTAACCCACAACTTCTTTGTTATCTCGGAGCACCCTTATCAACCTTTCTTCTTCCACCTCACTAAGCTTGTTGGAAAATATTACAAGAAATGTTTCATTATCCCCTAGAAACACATATTTCAAGTGATTTGGGAGAGTTTTCAACTCAAATATGGGCGGCTCAATGATAGAAGGCTTCATGCGGTTTTTGGAAGGCTCCAACTTTGATTTCAGAGGTATTACAGGAGCACTCTGGGACTTCTCCAGGTCATAAACATCCCCTACCAAAGGAGATGGCAAAGCCCAATCTTCTTCAAGTTCTCTGAGGGTAGGAGGTGGCAAGCTTCTTGTCAAAGCAACCTACAAAGAGTCACCACAACACAACTTGGCCAATGTTTTGGTTAATGGCTCCATACAATCAATTGCATAAATGGAAGAATAATCATGCACATGCTTCATGGCCTCATTAATATTAAATTTGATGACTGCCCCATCAAATTCCATAGTCATAGTACCATCATGAACATCAATTTTAGTTTGGAAGTCTTCAAAAATTGCCTACCTAACAACAACAACCTAGAATTTTGCATTCCATCATCTTGCATATCAAGAACATAAAAGTCAGCTGGGAAAACCAAATCATTCATCTGCACTAACACATCCTCTAACACTCCTTCAGGAAAAACACTCGATCGATCAGCAAGAGTTAGTACAACACCACTTTCTTTCAATGGACCGACATTCAAAGTTGAATATGTAGACAAAGGCATCACATTAATTAAAGCTCCAAGATCACACATAGCCATTTCTATGCCAAAATTTCCAATCTTACAAGGGATGAAAAACATACCTGGATCCTTTTCTTTTATAGGTAAATTTTTCTGGAAAACAGCTGAGACAGTCTCACCTATAGGTATTCTTTTGTTCCTCTGCAGTTTGGGCTTGTTAGTGCATAATTCTTTAAGAAAATGAGCATACCTGGGAACTTTCTTGATGGCTGTCACCAATGGAATGTTGATTGCCACTTTCTCAAAAGTTTGCAAAATTTCCTTGTCATCCTCCCTTTTCTTCTTTTGGCGAGTCTATGAGGAAAGGGATTTTTTTTGGGTTAGGCGTCATTTTGATCTGCTGCTGGTCATCCTCTTGCTTCTTTTCGACCTCGTTCTGTAAATCACCCCTTACGTCAAGGCCTTGACATCCCAGCTGCTTTCCCTCTCCAGCAGGTATTTCCTTTCCACTTCAAGAGTAATTGCATGGACATCTCCTCTGGGATTCACAGTAGGTTGAGAAGGAAATTTCCCTTGATTCTCCAGTTTATTCACTGAAGTAGCCAATTGATTGAACTGATTTTGCAAATCTTGAATGCTGTCATTTATTTGCTGTTGAAATTATTGATTGGCTTGCTTAATTTCCTGGGTTGTTTTCACCAAAGTTTTCACTAAATCTTACAAAGATGACCCATTGCTGCTGGATTGTGCATTATGCCATGTCTGATCTTTCTGTTGATAGTTGTTGGCTTGTGATCCATTCCCATATCTTATATTAGGATGGTCTCTCCATCCTGGATTATACGTATTTGAGTAAGGATCATATCTCCTTTGCTGCTGTCTACCAAAGTCATTTATTGCGTTAACATGTGCTCATTGGTCCTCATCATGCAAACAATAACAAGCATCAGAGTAGTGACCTTGTTCACCACATATCCCACATACTGGAGCTTTCTGTAACTTTGGAGTGTGGCTGTTGGCAAGCTGATTTACAGCAAAAATAATTTGGCGCATCAAGGGAATGAGTTCCTCAAGTTCAAATTTCTGGTGGACACCTCGTTAACACATTGTGGTGAATACTCGATTTTAGTACTGAACTGTTGGGAGTTCGAAGCCATAACAGATATCAAGTCTCGGGCTTCCTTCAGTGTTTTGCTAATACTTGCACCTCCACTTGCTGCATCCATCATCCTTCTTTCTAATGGAAGCAACCCATCACAAAGTACTGAATTAACAATTGTTCAATTATGCCATGTTGCGGGCAGCTAGAGCAAAGCCTCTTAAACTGCTCCTAGTAATCATATAAGGTTTTAGAATCTTTTTACTTAATACTGCAAATCTCCCTTCTCAGGTTGGCAAGTCAAGAAGCAGGAAAGAATCTATCCAATAAGAGTCACACCATATCAGTCCAATTGTCAACTGAACTAGGAGATAAACAGAATAGCCAATCTTTAGCTCTATCAGCCAAGAAAAATGGAAAAGGTCACAATTTAATTTGATCATTAGAGAAGCTTTGCGGCATAAAGCTTGAGCACACAATATGAAATTCCTTCAAATTTTTATTGGGGTCTTCATTCTCAACACCATGAAACTTTGGTAGAAGACGAATCAACCTAGATTTTAACTCAAATGGCACACCAAACAACTAATATAAGATGCAAAGTGGCTGCTGAGCAACTGGTGGGGCGAGTAGCTCACGCAGTGTCTGCTTTGGCTGTGCAACACACTGCTCAACTAGTTGAGCAACTGGTGGGGGATTATGATTGTGATCAGCCATGTCTTTGTCAGATTCAGAATCAGCAAAATAATTAGAAATTTTTGCAAGTGGGTCACGTCGAGGCCTTGCTGAAGAAGAAGAAGAAACTTGAGCTTTACGGATTCTTGGTTCTTTTTGCAGTCTCTTTGCTGTCTTTTCAATTTCAGGATCGAATTGGAGTTCACCTGAAGAGGAAGAACGCATAAAAACAAACAAGAAAATTAAATAGGAAATCAATTAGACAAAATAATTGACACCAGTCATTGGCAATGGCGCCAAAATTTGATGGGTGCCAAAACCAACAAATTAATTCCTACTTCTAGGTCAAAAATAAATAATATTTGAAGACAATGGCAAGTAGAGTCGAATCCATAAAGACTAGTAAAACTTTGTCTAAATGCAAAAAATAGAAAATAAATGAAACAACAAAATTGATTAAATAGCCAAAACTTGAAGTAAACAACACAGAATAAAAACAACAATGCGAAAATAATTAAGGGAGAAATCGATATCACGAAAGCCTAGCCAAGTTATATCTCTATCTTTCTTTGTAATTGATCACATGCAACAAAAGATAATCAGAATTGTTTATATAGGTAAGTTATAGTTACAGGTGACGCACTCAGTAACTAATCCCTACTTACTGTTTTAGAATTTTCGGGACGCCATACAAACTACTTTCCTAACCAATAAACAACCCTTTAACGCCCTGCAGAGTTCAATTTATCGGTTACATTAAGAATTATAAAGACCTTACCCAAACTAACAAACTCGGACGCCGCAGTTCATTCAAAAAAGATTATTCTATTCTGTTAATGATATTCGAAGCCCGTTATCACAACAACATCATTAACTTATCACCTACGCTAGACACACAATCACAGATCCATGAATCTAACTGAATGTTATTATTCTGTTAACTAATTCAACCTGCCGAAATCAAATTAACCAACAAAATAATAATAAGCATTCAAGCACAGGAATAGAATAAATGCATAAACAACAGAGAGCATAAAAGTTCAGAGCCTCACGATTTAACAAAGTACGACTTCGATTATACCTTGACTAAAAAAGAGTTTAATTGTTCATAGTGTAAAGAAAGAATGCAGGAAAATATAATAAGTCGTCAATGTTAAGTATGCCAAAAGATCCTAACACAAGTTAACCACTAGGTATTTACAGTGATACCTAGGTTAACACCCAAAATAGGATTGCTTACAAGTCACAAAATACGTTTCCTAAAGAGCTAGGGTTCCCTTCCTTCAGTTGGTCACGTCTAAATCCTTCTAGAAGTAAGAAAAGATACTGCCACGTCATAATTTCCAAAACTAGTTGCATCTCTAGAGTTGCCCATCTCGATGAGGCCTTGCCATAAGTTCTTCGAATCTGATACCAGTACCAAACAACTCCAAAATCCTCTTCTTCCACTGCAAGTCAGCACCTAAGAACATAAAATAAAAACCAATGTAAAAGCATTGAAATGCAAACACAATGAATGCAAAACAACAAGAAAATGATAATAAAAAGATGCATTAAATGCAATCTAACAAATTGTCTTTATTTTAAGGGATATTTTAATAAAATGGCAAGGACAATGTCATAATATGTGGAGGAAATTACCTAATGAGTTCACTTTTTCAATTATTTTTTTCGTTCGTGATCTATAGTGCATTAAAATATCTAAAATGCTAAAAGCAGAAGTAAAATTTCTGAAATGCCTAAAATATATATTGTGCTTAGAAATCGTCTCGCTTTCTCTCTTTCCACCTTCTCTCTCTCTCTCTCTCTCTTCTCCCTCTTTTATGCACGCTTCCTCCTCTCCTGTCATCTTTTTTGGATTCTCTCTTTCTTCCCCCACACCTCCGCCCTGTGATCTCTTTCTCCCATTCTTCCTCCTTCCCATCTTCTGCCTCTTTCGCCTCTTCTCTTCTTTTCTTTTCTTTTTCCCCTTCTCTCTCCTTATCTAGTTCTTCTTTCATTGTTTTAGATCTGACGAAGGAGATTGTTTGTGGTGAAGAGCTATTCTGGCCTGTTACGGTGTCGAATGCTAGCAGACAGAAGGGGAGATGAGTTGAGGTCTTTTCCTCTTCTTTTCTTCTTCCGATTCGGTGAAGTCTATAATATGAAGCAACATATCCAATCAAGAGGGAAAAAAAGAATGGATCAAAGAAGTCTCCTAACAACATTATTCATTTGAAGATGGCTTTGAACCTTCAATTGTTCAAAAATGGGATGTTGGTTCCTTTCGTCAACAAGATTTTCGTTTTGGCTAGAGACGGCGTCGAATTTGAAGTCGACATCAGTTCCAGGGTGTATCTCAAATTCTTCTTGTCTTATTTGTATTCTATTTTTCAAGTTTGATTCGTTCTATGTGAAAAGATTCAATCTTTAATGTTTATTTAAATCAATACATATATTCAATTGTTGCGGTCTATGTGTTGGAATATTTTGTGGTTGTGCTTTGGTTTATATGGAAGGAGAGAAATAATTTTATGTTCAATGAAGTCACACCGGATCCAGCCAGGACATTGTGATTAATAGAAAAATATTTTTCAGAGCTTTATAATTCCATTTGGGTAGAGAGATGTGTAGATGGAATTAGTCCAGTGGAGAGGTGTAATGGTGTGGTGAAATGGAGAAGACCTAGCCAATGGATCATTAAAATCAATATGCATCTTAAAATCTAGCTGATGGTTTATTTGGTTTTGTCACCATTGCTAAGGATTATAGGGGAATGGTGTTCAATATTGTAGTTGGAAGGAAGAGAGTATCTGGAGTTCTTGCTGCAAAAATGGAAGCTATCAGAATTGCAGTGCAACTAGCAGTAACAAAAAACTGGAAACAAATTGAGGTCAAATTGGACTCGAGAAATGCGATTCAATCTCTTTTGGAATTGGAAGGAAGCTATTGCTAGGAAGTGTCCACTTTAATTCAACAGATTCAAGCTCTGCAACATGCTTTTGTTTTTTATCGTTATTCTTGGATTAATAGAGATTGTAATAGAGTTGCATAGAATTGTCAGGGATGGTCATCGGAACTTTGATGTATTTTGTAACCCTCCTTCTCCTGTTTACAGTTGCTGAAAGAGTAAGGTCTGCAATAAAATTTCTCATTACATGTTGCCAAAAGAGTTCTCATTTGATTTAAAAATTTTCCATTGATTTGTTTTCTTTTTAATGCTTTTGTGAGTCAATTTGCATCAATGGCCTATGGCATAGAAAACTTGCACTCTTTCATTATTGACAGGATTAAATGCAGGCATGGCCATGCTATCATTCTTGTTTTGGACTAGTTTTCACGTTTGAGCTTAGATTGTTGGTGGTTTCAGGTTCATGGAGGAAAAAATAGTGGGAGACGGGTGGGTTAGAAAGAGTGTGTGTACTCACTTTTTGTAAATATTTGTTGGTGATGTACTTGTTTGTTCTCGTTTTGTATTTATTTGTTCTCATTTTGTACTCTCTTTTTTTCTCGTATGTATTCGGTTTATTTTTATTTTGTACTCAATTTTGTATATGGAATAATATAACAATTTGTTCTCATTTCGTACTCATTTTCGTATCTGAAATGTTGAGAACAGTTTGTTCTCATTTTGTACTCATTTTCATATATGAAATAATGAGAACGGTTTGTTCTCGTTTTGTACTTATTTTGTCATGTGGTCAAACTTTCTCATGTGTGGTCAAACGCGTGGTCAACACGCAGTCAAATTTCTGAAGAGCGGTCAAAAAGTCAAAAATATACATTTTTTGAAACTATATTAAAAGGGTGGACATTTTTATAGATATTTTGAATGCCTTTATATTTTAAAAATTTAAATTACTTTTTAGAAGTTTTCTGTAATTATCCCTAATATGTGTCCATTCAAATCAAGAAAGTTTGTTATGAGTTAAGGCCACACGTATTTTCGTAGAAAACAAATAAATCAAATAATTTATAACAAAAAAATACTCATTTTGTCTCATAAAGATATGCCACAATGTTTTTTCATAAAAATTAAGAAAATTAGTTAGTGTTTGTGTGTTAACTTGTAATTTAAGGTTTCGTTTGTATTAATCTCATTTCACCTAACTCCGGAAAGCTGAACTTACACTTAAAAATTCCGTACATATTCCCTCATACTCGAACTGTTCAACTACTTTAACGTAAAGCTTTACAGGTTCGAAATAGTCTTACAAGCAAAAACTACTTTTGCTTATTCAAAATAAGAAAAAAAAAATCGAAGGTTTTACTTAAAATTTAAGGGAAAGGCTAAAGAAAATTTGTTACCAAAACTTTTTTTTTTAAATTTAAGTTGTAGGAATGTCATGTTGTCAAATATGTGTTAATTTGTGTAGTTGATGTGTAACCTTCACATTAATTAGAAAAATAAAAAAAAATTGATCGTAAGAAGAGTTTTGTGGCAGATAAAAGCTTTAACCATCCCAAATTTGGATTAATTAAATATAAAAAAATATTTGTATAATATTTTTATATTGGGTGACTTAATTTTAAAAAGTATAAAAAAGAATTCTTTTTAGTACAACGATTTTTGGGCAACTTGCAAAATTAAACTTATCATTGTTACAAGTTCAACATCATGATTTCGCATCTTAAGACTCCACTTCAAAGTTCAATAAAATGTGGTTTGAAATCTAACAGTGACTTAGGGATCTTATAATGATTAATATTTGTTAGTGGTGGACGGATAAGGCCACTTACATGTCTGTATAAATGAATTGCAGTACCAACAATTTTACAAGTTCACAACAATTAGATAATTCACTCGAGCATATATCAACAAACCCAAACCAAAACTCCAATTTCTATTGCCAGAAGGGAAGTTGTGATTATTAAACCTGAGAAACCAACGCCTTCAGAAGCCCTTTCTCTCTCTACCATTGACAACGATTATAACCTTGAAATCATTTGTCAGACCATTTATGT
>CAODLS011653497.1:0-14471 GCA_948243855.1 Flueggea neowawraea
GGAGGCAACTCCTCTTCTTCGTCCTCCAGACCCCCCAACTCAACTTCCTCAACAAGTTCTTTACCAAAAAATGCATATTGAGATGCATCAAATACAGCACCTACTGTTGAAGAAACAAAGTCAGGAAAAACTATGACAAAATACACCAACTTATAAGTCAGAAATCATATCAACATTAATACTGTAACATTCTCTACACATTGGAAGAGCTCAATTCATCTTAGATGTTTAATTTGAACCCAAAACATAGGTACAAATTATCATAATTCATGACCACAAAGATTATGCAATAAACAACATTAGTAAGTACTAACAACATCATTCGATCAGCAAAATCTAGCAAATTAAAGAAACATCCTTAGACTTCCCTGAATAAACAATTACCACCATTCAAGCACACAGTACCCTAAGTAATGAATCCAGAAGAGCATTTTTGACAGAAATGCATCCGCTTACAAACATATAACGAGTTCACTATCCAATATAACATCACTTTTCATACATCTGGAGACGCAAATATATATTCACAGATACACTTAAGTTACAACAAAAACACAGCGACAGATTATAAAGAAAACGTCCCATAACTAAAATGATGTAAAGCAAAGTGAAAGGATGTAGCTTAAAAGTGTAACAAAAAGCTTGGAAACAAATCAATCATTTGACACAAACCGGCCACTCCAACACACAAGAAAACACATCGAACTAAGTCCAAGTTGAAAACACTAGAACAGACCGCAGAAAACCCCGAAATCACCATTTCACGTTGACCGACAAAAGAAAGGCGTTCTTCAATTCATTAATAGAAAAAGATAAATCAAATCTATCTGAAAAAACAAAAACCAAAAGACCAAGCAAATGAAAGATCAAAATTACAGACCTGAAGAATTATATCGTAACTTGCTCTTAATATCCTCGATTTTGGGAGTGTTTTCAATACCACTCCCCAAATCAATACCCTCCATCTAAATTATCTACACTTTTCTAACGAAGAAAACTACAACAATCTGGAAAATTTGAAACAAAAAACATTAATAAGTGCTAATAAAACCCTTGAGACTTAAACTTCTAGGGTTTCTGATGAGATCTCTACAACAACTATAATAAAAAAATCATAACTGTCTCAGCTTCGAAGAGAGAGAGAGAGAAGAGAACCCTAGAATAGAGGGAAGGAGGGATTACGATGGGGAAAAAACTATTGTTGCGAGAAAGACACCCAGAGGTCGGTGAGTATTGTCAAATCGGCTCCTTTTTAATTAAATATAAAAAAAAAACTTCAAAAACTTTTTTGTCAAAAAAAAAGTGAAGGAGTGGGTGATGATTGATGAAGGAATTTGAGGAAGTGGCGTTTTCCTTTATTTTTTTTTTTTTTAATGGTTGAAATGAAAACAGGCATTTTTTGAAAGGAAATGCTTAAGCTTCGTTAATTTATAGAAGGGTTAAGAATCAACATACGTAGGATGAAGAAGTGAAGGAAATCAGAACACCCCACTCCCGTTAACCTGACATAGAAGTTGCTATCTTAGCTTTAACACCTCGCTTAATTTCGATTTGGTTTTTGATTTATTCTCTGTTAAAGTTTGTTTATATAAAGCATATGATTTGGTGTCTTGGGACTTTTTAGAAGAGTTTTTGATTGCTCTTAATTTTCCAAGTCAATTCATCTGTGGATTATGGTTTGTGTACGCATTCCGACTTACTCTATCATGATTAATGGCACTTTGGAAGGTTTTTTTCAAGGTAAAAAAGGATTGAGACAAGGTGATCCTATGTCACCTTTGTTGTTTGCAGTGGCTATGGAATGTTTGTCATGTTGTTTTTAGTGGAGAATACCAGCTGATTTTGAGTATCACCCGGGTTGTAAGGCTTTACATCTTAACCACTTGTGTTTTGTGAATGATCTATTTGTCTTTAGTAGTGGAAAAACAACTTTTATGAAAGCTATACTGAAAATTCTATAGCATTTTAAAGATGTTTCAAGTTTACAAAGTAATTCTACAAAAAGCCAAGCTTATTTCTCTGGGGTTTCTGATGGGATCAAACATGAAGTGTTGGATTTACTGCAGTTTCAGGAAGGTGAATTGTCGGTATGGTATTTAGGTGTTCCCCTCATTTCTACTGGTTTGAAAAAAGAACATTGTATACCTCTTATTCGCAAGATAACTATTAAAATTCACTCATGGCCAGCAAGATTCTTGTCGTATGCTGGCAGATTGCAGATGGTGAACTCGGTATTGAAGAGTATGCATGTGTTTGTATGTTTAGGTTTTCTTGTACCTACAAATGTAGTTGAAGAAATTGACAAAATCTGTCGTAGGTTTTTGTGGCATGGTGCTAATGAGGGAGGAAGGGGCTTCCATGTTTCCTGGAAATATGTTTGGTTACCAAAGGCTGAAGGAGGACTCAGAGTGAAAGACTTACGGTCTTGGAATAAGGCTGCTTTGGGGAAAATCATCTAGATCATGCTGGTAGGAAAGGGCTCTCTGTAGTTGGAGTTGGAGACATTTGTTGCAGTTAAGAAGAGAATTTTCAGGTTTGTTTTCTTACAAGTTGGGGAAAAGGGACTCAGAGTGACCCTTGGCTTGATGGTAAATCACTTGTTGATTGGTTCCTGCAAATTTGTATTAAAGAGTCAGACATACCATACAAGTTTAAAGTGGCAGATGTTTGGAGGAGAGGAGCTTGGTGTTTACCTGATCGCACAGATACTCTCATGCATGAGGCTTGGGATTTGGTTAGGAAAATGATTTGTACAGATGAACAAGATCAGATTTCATGGAGTTTGACGAAAGATGGTTCTTACACCATTGCTTTAGCTTGGGAAGAATTTCGGCCGAAGAAAGCAAAAGTTAAATGGGATAAACTCATCTGGGGGAAGCATCACATTCCGAGAATGAGTTCTATTTTTTTGCTTGCAATTAATAAGAGGCTTTCCACTAAGGATAGATTGTTCAATTGGAAGGTATGTACTAATGATAAATACGTTTTTTGCAAAGTTGCTACTGAATCTGTCAGACATCTATTTTTTGAATGTGTTTTCTCATCTGCAATATGGGTTCAAATTATGATTAAATATGGAATTAGAAGAAGGTTGTTAGTGTGGTGGAGAGAAGTTGGGTGGTTTGGTAGCCATGCTATTTCGAATAGCAGGGGAGTACAAGTGCGAAGGGTGGCTTTCGTTTCTACAGTATATTGGATTTGGAGAGAACGAAACTTTTGTGTTTTTGTTGGTGGTACTCCAGATGTTGGTAAGGTCATTAAGTTGATCTCCGAATATGTTCACTTTAGAGTGTTTGGTAATTGCACAGAGAGCCCATATTTGATTAATTGGGTATAGAAAATTGATTTTGTGGTATTTTGACTATTGATAGGATGTACAGTTTACTGCAGGTTTGTGAATCTCTCTAGGCTGCCTCCTCCTCTCCGACCATTTGATGAGTCTTGAGCTCGGAGGTGAGTGGCCTGTAGACGAGTCCGTAGTCTTCTACTTTGAGTTGTAGACATGTTTTACTTGTATAACACTTTTGGAAATAATTTTTTTTACCTTTATTGACAAAAAAAAGTAAGTTTGTCCAGATTTTTGGAGTCTCGATTTGGATGATGGATGATTAATGTCTTGGAGTGATTTAAAGTCTTTTGACCTTACTGGTATTCGATTGGATTTGATGGAAGAAATTAATTTGATGGTCGACTAACAACCTTGATAGTCGACTAATGGAGCATCTTTCCTGGTGTCGAATAATGGCTGCTGGAAATGTCTAAAAACAGTGCGTTCCAACCTGTTGCATTTTAAAACTCTCAAAATCCGACCCTTCTTCATCTCATTCACTCCCAAACACTTCCATACTCACCCAAACTTCCTCAAATCCGATTCTCTTCCTCTCTCTTTGCTTCCTCTTCATTTCTTGCATCAATTCAAGGTAAGACACTCTCATTTTTTCTCATTTTTTCTCTTTCTTTTCACATTTTTTATATGTGTTTGTTGGGTTGAGTTTGGAGGACGGGTTTGAGGCTAGGGTTTGGATTTATTGCTTGATTTTGATAGATTTGAGATGTTTGTGATAGATAATGTTAGAATTAGTGTAGGAATGAGGTGGATTTGCTTGATTGTGCTTAAATGAGGTGTTTTGGTGATGTATTGTGTAATGTCCAAAATTTTTGGTGAAAAATTGGTTGATTTGATGATGATTTTGAGTTGGATTTTGATTGATTTTGATGGAATAAACATGGATTTAAATGGGCTTGGTTTGGTTTGGAGATTGAAGAAGATTTGGTGTGGTTAGGGATTTTGTTGGAAGAATTAATTTGGATTTTTGATGATTTGATGATTATTTGATGAAATTAATGAATGATTTTTATGAATAAATATAATTGGGTGATGATTTAGATGATTCGTAATGATGGACGTCGGTTTAGACGAATTTGTGGCATTGTTGAATAAATTTCTATCGCAATGACTAGGTTGCAATATTTTGAATATGATAATGAATTATTTGGAGGACTGATTTGTAATTTCTAAGAATTTTGGAACTAATTTATAATTTGTCATGGCTTTGGTGTCTAAAGTGTAATTTGGTAAAAGTTGAGGAACTAATTCTGTAATTTTATGAAATGTTTGAGAATCGACAAGAGGACTAGATATCCAATCAAAATAGGTTTTTTGTCGTCGTCATAGGTTTAGGATTCGCATTTGCATTTCATGCATTTTGTATTGTCGTTGTACAGTATCTGACCTCGTCATAATTTGTTTGCATTCAGCTTTGTTTGATATCCGAGATAATCAGTCATTCACCGGTGGTCTGTGATTTAGATTATTAGTTTGGCGTCTAGGTGAGTGGAATGTTATCTCTAGACACATAAGTTGTATCTTTTTGAAATTATATATTTCTGTTGTGCTCCAACGTTTGCATGTAATCCGGACTAACTAATGGTTTAGAAATATAAAAATCTAACTTACGTGGAACTTCTGTGATATGCAAATTTGTTTTGAAATTATTATATTTTTTGTAATAAATACTATGTTTTGAAAATAATTATATTTTATGTATTAAGTAACCTGATTTTAGATTTGATATGTTTTTTGTAAAATTTTTTTGTGTGTTTGTCTGCTATTAGTGATTATATAAATTTTCTCTAGTGGCAATAGTCCATATATGCCTACATGGCTATTACTCGAGTAAGTGGCTATAACCCGCTTATGTGGCCATTATTCGACTAAGTGGCTATAATATGCCTAAGTTGTTATTTGTTGCCTAAGTGGCTATTTGTCGCCTAAGTGGTTATTATCTATTGTTGAAACGTCTGATTAGCTAAGTATAAAATATTCAAATTCTATATGAATGCATATTGTATGCCTTCTGTGTGAATCGTTTTTAGAAATGGTTTTCCAAACTTATATATGTATATATATGAGTGTATATCAATAGTATATAAGAATATATGTGCTTGTTGTATTTTTGAAAAATATTTTCAAAATAGTTTATGTGAGTCCTGGAGATGCTCTAGAGTGTTGTCTCTCACTGAGTTTTACTCACCCTCCTTAGCATTTCAAGTTATTCAGTGTTTGTTTCATCATATCTCTGGAGCTTAATGAGATATCCAGTTCAACAGTGAGTTTCCTTTTATTCGAGCCCTAGTACGTTAGTTTTGTACATGCTTCTATCAATACTAAGGGTTTAGTGCGCAATAGTGGGTAGTCCTAATTTGATTAAGGACATCTCGGGATGAGTCTTATTTAAATTAGGATTCTCCATGTTTATTTATGTAATATCTTGTCGGATTCTGATACAGCCCTCTATATAGCTTTTGGTTTTGCCCCGAGTCGAGTTTGATCGATTGGAGTGTCGTGCGGGTGACTTATGATTTTGACCTATGTTACTCGAGTAAGCAAATGTGTGTTACTAGAGTGATATGGACATTGGGTTACTCGAGTAAGCGGTTAAGTCTTACTCGAGTGAGATGGGGCATATATTACTCGAGTGAACCATTTGGTTACTCGAGTAAGCCTTGTTTCGGGATGAACATGATGAACACCTGGGAACGTGTTACTTAAGTAACCATTTGTGTTACTTGAGTGAGTGGTGTGTCATTCAAGTGAGATGGCCTGTTACTCGAGTGAGATGTGTACCCAGTGCATGAAACGATGTTGTTTCGGGCATGGGTCTATATATACCCCCACCTAATTTCTTCGGTCTCACTCCATCTCCATTCACTTAAAACACTCATATTCTGTCCAGAAGCCATTTCGGTTGGATCTCGTTCCTTCCTAGACGTCTCTTGAGGTAAGAATTCGTCTCTCTACATCTCATTCTTTCATTTTACATCATTTTGCATGAATGTGCACTTTAGGGTTTGAATGAATGCTCCTAGGTTTGGATGTAGGTTGTTTCTGTTAGAACTGGTGTTAAGGGTTGTGATTTCGGGACTTTAGGAGTCCATTAACACATAATGTAGGCTTGGATTCACATAAATCGAACATGTTTGTGAATATGTTTCAAACTCATTCGTTTTGGGCCAATTTAGTGTGTTTTCGAGTTGTGTTGATGATTGAGACTCTATATTTGAATTTAGAGGCTTGAGTCGAGTCAATGTGGGTGTTAAGCATCGATTTCCATCGGTGAAATAGAGGTTTGGTCGAGTTGGGTATGTTTTGGGCAGGGTCTTACTCGAGTAAGCAGATGGCTCACTCGAGTAAGAGATGAACATGGGTTACTCGAGTAAGCGAATTTGGATTACTCGAGTAAGCCGTTATTGGTATCACTCGAGTAAGCCATTTTGGTTACTCGAGCGAGGCTTTATTCTAAGGGACCAAATGTGTAATTTTGCACATCTTTGTACCTTTTTTTGTTGGGGTCTATTTTAGAAATTCTAACTACCTCGAGGACTAGTTAGCAGTTCCAGAGTACTTTGAGGGTTATTTTGAACTTAGTCGAGTCTCGAGAACTTGATCGTAATTTTACATTGGTCGGGGGCCAAACTTTAATTTTACGTGGGCTTTGAATTTTGGGTTGCGAATGATAGTTTATCATTCGGATTAGAGTTTCAGCATCTCTGAGCATATGCATATCATTCATCTGGTGCCGCCACAATACCAACATCTTTTTTTTTTATATCTGTTATGTATATATCTGTTTCAGCTTCCTGTTCCTGCCAGTACGACCAACCACCTACCAGTGGTGTCTGATTGGATCATTTGCTTCGGATTCCAGGTGAGTGAAATGGCAGCTTCAGACACATAGGTTGTGTCTTCCTATTTATATCGTTTTTGATATGTCAGGATATGACATGAAATGTGACTAATAATTATTTGGCTAATTATTAATCGGAATTATGTGGCTTGTAATAACCAACGTTTTTACTCTGTTCATACATATATTGATATATATATTCTGAAAATATGAGATATGCTCTGCATGACTGTTTGTTATATTATGGTAAATATATACTTTGATTTGGAAGACCTTGTTACGAGGCATCGTAACCTTTGATATATCAATGCTCTGTCAAGGCCTTCGTTGCCCGGGTAAATGAGTGACCATGTATCCGGCCAGATGCATGCTCTGTTCTATTTTGGTGGCGGATTCCACAATAATATTATGTACCCTCTGTATATATATGCTCTGTTCTGATGATGGAGCCCACAATACTATTATGTACCCTCTGTATGTATACTATGTTCTAGTTCCGTACTATATATATATATACTCTAATACTGTCTGAATGCATGTTGTCTGCTCTATATGCGAACGTTTGTGTAAAACATTTTTTGAAAGCTATTACATAAGCAGTTTGTATATATATATATTATTTTGTATATACGTGTGCGATATATTTTGAAACGGTTTTCAAACCTGTCTTTGTGAGGCACATATGAGGCAATCTGGAGTGTTATTTCCTCACTGGGCTCTGATCCCATATTATTTATGTCTATCTTCTTTGCATGTCTACCAGATATTTTGACGCTCGGCATATTATCAGCACCTCGCCACCAGTGAGGCATTCTTTGCTATTCAGTGAGTGCCCTCGTTTCAGCTCTACTTTTGTATTTTGTAGTTAGAGTTCCATACCGGGTTTCTGTGGGGATACTGGGCTATATTTTTGTATTTTGAATTTTGAATATATTATGATGGTTTCATATTTATTTTGATAGTATTATATTCATACTATTTTTTTTATATCGTATTTTATTAAATAAATATTTTGATAAATGAATGTTTGGGTAGAATATATATATCTCTGAGGCTTGTGCAAGATGAGTTGGGCTTCCACAGACAGTTCACCTTGTACGCGGTTACCGGCCTGACTTGGGTCGTGACAAATGTGGTATCAGAGCATTAAGTTTTGTATTGTTTGGGCCAGTATGAAACATATGTATCTTTGATTAAGTCAGTTGATTTGCCTCTATATATCCATTGATCTTTGGTATGGTACTGTGACAATCATTGCATTTTGACATCTGCATACGTATCTGTCTATCTATTATTTGTAGCGATGGATCGCCGTCGTCGTGGTCGTGGTCAACCTAGGCGAGTGCCTGATGAGGCCACCGCTCAGTTAGCAGTGGATCCGCAGGATTCACATAGTGCGCCAGAGGTTGCAGTGCCATTACCTCAGCAGCAGCTCCAATTTCAGCAACTTATTACCACTCAGCTGGAGATGGTTCAGCAGATGACTCAAGTTTTGAACCGTCTGAAGAGAGTTTAGCCAGGTCAGGTAGCTGAAGGCAGTCAGTTCTTCCATTAGGGGTAGCATCAATTTAGCATAAGGTGTCGCCTGTTCAACAGTCTCAGCAGGAGAAAGTTGTAGTAGTTTCTCTGGTGGTTGCACCACGGGGCAGGGAGCAGGATCTGTTGGATAGATTCATGAAGCTCAAGCCACCCAGATTTTCAGGTGGGATGGGAGAGGATCGTATGACTTCTTCCTTAAGGTGGAGCATTGTTTTGAGGCTAGACGCATCACTGATGATGCAAGTCAAGTCAGACTCACTGCATTTCTTCTGATTGGTCGGGCAGCGAGATGGTGGAGAAGCCTTGAGGCTCGAGAGGGATTCAGTTGGGCTCGATTCAGGGAGGAGCTCATTTTTTCTATCCTTCCTCATTGTATTCGGGATAGGGAGGCGAATGAGTTCAGTGATTTTTGTCTGAGAGCTGGTATGCATGTGATGGAGTATGAAGAGAAGTTCAAGGACTTGAGCAGATATGTACCTCTAGCGAGTCAGGGAGATGAGGCCTTGGTTAGGAAGTTTTTAGAGGGGTTGTGTCCCACTATTGGCAGGATAATGGCGACCAGAGGGCTATATACCATCCGAAAGATTGCAGAGGCTACTAGGGGGATGGAGTATATAGATGAGAGACACCTGAAGGAGCCCAAGAGGGCAAAGACTGGGGGTACTTCTGGAGGGCAGCAGGGCCAGAGTTAGGAAGCTCAGTCGGGTCAGAGGTACCGACATTCCTTTGAAGGACATAGGCCCTGTTAGAGCACTCAGAGTCTCACCGTGGCACAGCTAGCTGGACAGAGTGGAGGATAGAGCTCGGGGAGCTTGATTCTGCAGTGTGTGATATGCAAGAATAGGCATCCTAGGTATGTAACATGGCAACAGGAAATTGTTTTTAATGTAGACAGTCGGGGCATAAGATAGCAGAGTGTATGGTGAAGGTGCAGTGGCACAGGCTGGTCAGTCTACGGTAGGAGGTTCAGGTACAGTTAGTACCAGTGCTAGTAGGAGAGCCAGTAGAGGTTCTGGGAGTCAATTTCAGGCTGGTCAAAGTAGTGTTTATGGTCAGAAAGCTCAGAGTAGTGCTCTTGCAGGAGGGCAAACACTAGTTTATCATCTTACCCGTTATGAGGCACAAACCTCCAATGTTGCAGTTACTGGTATGCTCTCTATTTTTGATACTTCAGCATCTCATTCATTCATTACTCCCTATTTTGTTGAGCGTGTTGGGTTAGTGTTGCATCCATTGGACAAGTTGTTAGAGGTATCATCACCTTTGGGCTGTAAGATGATGACAAATTTTATGGTCCTCGAGTGTGTGATCTCTTTTGGTGAGCATGATTTAGTAGCCGACCTGATCTTATTGGATACAGGGGAGTTTGATGTCATCTTGGGTATGGATTGGCTCTCTGATTGGCATGCTACATTGGATGCTTTGCCAAGAGAGTATGTTTTTGACAGCCTGATCAGGCTGAGTTTTGTTACTAGGGTGAGCGAGACAGTGTGGTGTGGAGTTATGTGTCAACCGTGAGAGCTGAAAGGATGATTCGCGAGGATGTGAGACATACTTGGCTTTTATGCTCACTAAACCTGAGGGGTCAGAGTTGAGAATGGGAGATGTACTGGTGGTTCAGGAGTTTCCTGTTGTGTTTTTGGAGGAGTTATCAGGACTACCGCCTGAGCGAGAGTTTGAGTTTTCCATAGAGGTGCAGCCTGGTACCGATCCAATATCGATCCCACCGTATCGGATGGCACCAGCAGAGCTGAAGGAGTTGGAGACTCAGCTGAAAGAGTTGTTGGACAAGGGGTTTGTTTGACCGAGCGTTTCACCTTGGGATGCATCGGTCTTGTTTGTAAAGAAGAATGATGGGAGTCTTCGCATGTGCATTGACTACCGTCAGTTGAACAAGGTGGTAGTGAAGAACCGATGTCTACTTCCAAGGATAGATGATCTGTTTGACCAGTTGCAGTGTGCACAGTGGTTCTCTAAGATCGACTTGAGGTCGGGATATCACCAGTTGGGGATTCGAGCTGAGGACATTTCCAAGACGGTGTTTTGAACTAGATATGGTTAGTATGAGTTTCTAGTGATGTCATTCGGTCTGACGAATGCCCCCACAACATTTATGGATTTGATGAACAGGGAGTTCATGCCATACCTAGATCGTTTCATCATTGTCTTCATCGATGACATACTGATCTACTCGATGAGTAGGGAGGAGCACGAGGACCATTTGAGGTCAGTGTTGCAGACTTTGAAAGAACATCAGTTATACGCTAAGTTCTCGAAGTGCGAGTTTTGGCTCGAGCAGGTAGTGTTTCTCATACACGTTTTGTCGAGAGAGGTATTTTGGTGGATCCCAAGAAAGTGGAGGTCGTACTCTATTGGGAGAGGCCTAAGACTGCTATAAAAGATTCGGAGTTTCCTTGGCTTAGTCAGGTACTACAGAAGGTTTATCCAAGATTTCTCGAGGATTGTAGCTCCTATGACTCAGTTGATGAAAAAAGAGTCAAATTTGTCTGGTCTGATAGGTGTGAGGATAGTTTCCAGAAGCTGAAGAAGTGTTTGACTAGTGCACCAGTGTTGGTGTTACCATTGGGTTCTTGAGGCTTTGTGGTGTATTGCGATGCATCGAGTGTTGGTCTAGGTTGTATATTGATGCAACATGGCAAAGTGATCGCCTATGCATCGAGATAGCTTAAGAGACACAGATAGAACTATCCGACGCATGATCTAGAGTTAGCAGCAGTGGTATTCGCACTCAAGATATGGAAGCATTATCTGTATGGAGAGACTTTTGAGATTTTCACAGATCATAAGAGTTTGAAGTACATGATCGGACAACGAGATCTGAATCTGAGGCAGATATGTTAGCTAGAGTTACTGAAGGATTATGATTGCACCATATCATATCATCCTAGCAAGGCTAATGTTGTTATCGATGCTCTGAGTAGAAACTCGGTGGGTAGCTTAGCTCATATCTCTGTTGAGAGACGATCTGCAGTGTCTGAGTGGCAGCGTCTGATGGAGTCCGGAGTTGAGTTACGATTTGATGACTCAAAGGTATTGCTTGGTCACATTGAGGCGATGCCTGTTTTGTTGGACCGCATTATGGATGCTCAGAAGGAGGATTCTTAGATTTTGAGTTTGGTAGAGAATGTTAAGTCCTCTGAGGTGTCGGGATTTAGCATTGATGATTCTGGAGTCCTTTGGCTTGGACTGAGACTGTGCGTACCATCTTTGGGTGGGCTATGCGAGGAGATTATGACGGAGGGTCATAGTTTCACATATTTTGTACACCCTAGATACATTAAGATATATCGAGATCTTCGAGAATTCTATTGGTTGCAAGGGATGAAGAAGGACATCAGTGAGTTTGTCAGTCGATGTTTAACCTGTCAACAGATTAAGTTTGAGCACCAACGATCTTTTGGATTGATGCAGCTATGCCACTTCCGGAGTAGAAATGGGATCGCATCACGATGGATTTTGTAGTGGAACTACCAAGGACATTTACTAGGTATGACTCCATTTGTGTGATTATTGACCGTTTGACGAAGTCAGCACATTTTCTCCCTGTCAAGACGACCTATGGAGCGATACGCTTAGCAAAATTATATATTGACAGGATTGTTTGTTTGCATGGTGTGCCACTCTCTACAGTGTTAGACAGAGGACCCCAGTTCACATTACAGTTTTAACGTAAACTACAGGAGGAGTTGGATACTCGATTGGATTTTAGTACAGCCTTCCATTCGCAGACTGATGGTTAGTTTGAGTGCACGATTCAGACTTTTGAGGATATGTTGAGAGCGTGTGCTATAGATTTTGCTGGGGGTTGGGATTCTCATTTACCTTTGGTAGAGTGTACATACAACAACTCATACCATTTGAGTATCAAGATGGCACCATTCGAGGTATTGTATGGAAGAAAGTGTAGATCTCCGCTATGTTGGGCCGAGACTGGAGAGAGAGAGCCATTGGGGCCAGATCTTATTTTAGAGACTACTGAGAAAGTCAGGCTGATCCAAGCATAAACATTTGGAGTTTGTAGTCAGAGACCATGTATTTCTCAAAGTATCGTCGATGAAGGTCGTGATGAGATTTGGAAAGAAGGGCAAGTTGAGCCCGAGATACATTGGTCCTTTTGAGATCATAGGCCGCGTTGGAGCCGTGGCATATGAGTTGTAATTACCGCCTCAGTTCACATATGTTCATCCGGTGTTCCATGTATCCATTTTGAGGAATTATATTTCGAATCTGTCTCATGTTTTGGCACTACAGTCGGTCGAGGTTAGACCTGTTGGATCAAGAGTGATCAACAATAAGTTTCTTTTGTGTTTTGAAGATGTGCAAAACATTTGAGTTGAAGCAAAACACGTTGGAAAGCTTGAAATTGCAAATCAAGCTACTGGAAGTGCCACAACGTACGTTATAGAGGTACAACGTATGTCACAGTGAAGAGCAACGTACATTATAGAAGATCAACGTACGTAGACATTGAGCTGAATGCAAACAGAAGCTACTGGATCCTTAACAATGTACATCATACATTCACAACGTATGTAGTGAAGTCACAACGTACGCAGAGGATATTCAACGTACGTCATCTGGAGATGTAGTTATGATTAACGTACGTCATGGGCGATCAATGTACGTGAAGCTAAAGAATTTGTAGACAACGTACGTAGCGTGTTTACGACATACATTATGTTTGTCCCAGAAGGTTGTAACGGCTATAAACAGTCTCCAACGGCTAGTTTCTCAACACCAACAGTCAAATGGCTTGGAAAGCTATAAATACATCAATGAAGGGCAGAAAAACAATGGATGATCATATGAATTCAAGGCCAAAATGTTTTTATCATTCCATCACCCCTAAAACACCAAAATCAAGCTAGAGAGAAGATCAAGAGCAGTGTCAACATGTACTCCTAGCATAGAGCTTCAATTTTTGTAAATGTTTTTATAAACACTTTTAAAGTGTGGGGAAGGTTGGTTGTGAACCTATGGAAAACAACATTGTAATTGCCTTAGAGGTTTGAGCCGTAATCAACCTTAATGACCTTAGAGGTTTAAGCCATAATCAACCTCAATGACCTTAGAGATTTGAGCCGTAATCAATCTTGTTGGCTTTAGAGGTATGAGCCGTAATTAACCTTATTGGTTTTAAAGGTATGAGCCGTAATCAACCTTGTTGGCCTTAGAAGGGTGAGCCGTAATCAACCTTGTTGGCTTTAGAGATTTGAACTGCAATCAACCTTGGTGTAAGGCTTTGTTGGATTGAGCTGTAATCAATCTCTATTATAGTGAAAAGCCTAAGTGAGACTTAAGTAGTGGACATGGTTGGCTGAACATCTATAAAAATCTTGGTGTTGTTTTTCTTGCCTCACTCCAACTTGCTTTTGCTCTCCAAACTTAACAAAGGCATCATCGGGAAAATTCTCCAATAAGACCTGATCTGTCATATGATGAGGTTCTGTTGAGAATTGTTAACCGTTAGGTCAAAAGACTCCAGAATAAGGCGATAGCTTTGGTGAAAGTGATTTGGAGGCACCATCCAATTGAGGAGGCCACTTGGGAGGCCGAGGATGAGATGCGGAGTAGATATCCACAGTTGTGTTAGTGTAAGCCCTAGCCCCAAGCACATTGTTTACCCCTTTATATTTGATATATATAGTATGAGGCATTTTTCATCCTGTTTCTTATTTCTGTGCATATTTAATTGGATGAATTATCCGTGAATAGTGGTTCTGA
>CAODLS011653554.1:0-13270 GCA_948243855.1 Flueggea neowawraea
TAGTTCGTCAGGGCCACACAGTTCTGGCTTATTCTCGGAGAGACTACTCTGATGTGGCTAAAAAGTTGGGGGTATCTTTCTTCTCTGATGCGGATGACCTGTGTGAAGAGCATCCTGAAGTAATTCTCCTTTGTACTTCAATTCTTTCCACGGAGGATGTTCTCAAGTCATTGACATTTCAGAGATTGAAGAGAAGTACTCTATTTGTTGACGTGCTTTCTGTGAAAGAATTTCCAAGGAATTTGTTTATAAAGCATTTGCCACCAGATTTTGATATTCTCTGCACACATCCTATGTTTGGACCAGAGAGTGGAAAGAATGGGTGGAACCATCTTCGTTTTGTTTTTGATAAAGTCAGAATTGGAAACGATGAGGCAAGAATATCGCGGTGTAATAAGTTCCTTGATATTTTTGCTAGGGAAGGATGCATAATGGTAGAGATGTCCTGTGCAGAACATGACCGGCATGCAGCAGGATCACAGTTCATTACACACACAATTGGAAGAGTTTTGGAGAAGTTGGATTTACAGTCCACACCAATTAACACCAAGGGCTATGAAACTTTGTTGAATTGGTGAAGAATACGGCCGGAGACAGCTTTGATCTGTACTATGGTCTGTTCATGTACAATGCAAATTCAATGGAGCAACTAGAGAGGTTGGATTGGGCGTTTGAATCATTGAAGAAACAGCTGTTCGGTCATTTGCACGGTGTTCTTAGGAAGCAACTGTTTGACGATGCAGATAAATTTGAAGTCTCTAAAGACTCGAAAGAGGAGCCATCATTAGCAGAAGTATCCAAAAATATTTCTGCAATGACATCTTCTTTTGAGTTCCTTAATTTCCGTAACAATTGAATTATTTTTGTCTCTCACTGTTAGTAAGAAGCTTTTACTACCATGTAAGGCCAAACCTGTTTGTGCCTTCTTTCTCGGAAGCCACAATGCTGCCAACCAGATTTTTTCTGTGAAAGCTTATGGCCTCTTGTGGCTTCAAAGCTTGGGAAGGTTTCTTAGATGGAGCAATATCAGACAACTTTTGGAAGGCCAAAGATTTTTAATGATTGGAGCAAGTTCAAGGGTGGGGATTTAATTGCACCCGCCATTGGTGTACCCTAAGATTTGTTGGGAATCGTAGTTGTCTCTCTCTTCCACCAAGTTGAAGGTTTATGTTGTTTCAATTTCTTCTCTGTGGTGGGTGAATGTTATTGTATCATTTACTTGAAAATTTTTTAGAACTCCACTCTTGTTCATAGAGAATAATTTCTTAGATGATTTTTACCACCTGTTTCGTCTGTAACTTATAAGTAAATAAAAGGAAGCTCTGATAGTTTTGGTTGGTTAATTCATCTATCTAGTCAAGTGATCTTCCTGTTCTGTTTCCTGAATAATTCTCCACATGGTTAGCAATGCATTGTTTACTTTCTCAGAATCAAAATTATTCCTAAAAAGTTCACTGCTTCTGTTTGTCTCTTCCCCTGATTGTAGTACTGAAAGTAGTTGCCACCATAAAATCTCTCATCTGTCAGTACTTTCTTTACTGAAAGTAGTTGCCAAAATTTTTACACATTGTGTTTTTTCTCCTTGTGCTTAAGTCTGAAAGTAGTTGGCAACTATTTGTAAGTCAAACAATGCAAAACTTAAATGTGTTTGTCTTTTTTTTTTTTTTGTGACAGAAAATGTGTTTTGTCTGATTGTTACATGCTACTGTATGAGACTTGCTTTTCTTTTTTGTTTTGAACATTGGCTATTGTATGAGACTTCAGAAACATAAAATAACAGTAATCTGCACTTTTTTTCCTTTGAAATGACAGTAATCTGCACTTCAGAAACTAGCGCAACCAGCAACGTACTTGCTGAAAAAAAAAAAAGGTATCTTTTACAGCTTAAGTTATTTCCCCTACTATTGCAACAGATGCTGTAACAGCTCTTATTTTTAAGTTGACATCCTACAAAAGTTTCAATCTCTGGAAACAGGAAGTTTATATCAGTGCTGCTTCTATTGGTCTCTTTCCTTGTTGGTAGTACTGAAAGTAGATACTGACATAATCTTTTACCGTTTTGTATAATCTCGGTCTCGTTTCATCAACCAAATCATCTGCTGGTTTTATCTCTCTATCTGATGCTGGAACGCAGAAAACTGCCAGACTCAATCTCTCCCTTTGTGAGTTCGTCACGACTCGGTGCATAGGCTCCTGAATATGCCATTGCTCATTATCTGTTTACATCATTCGATCCAGTCAGTTACATATACAAATCTGTAGAGGACATTGAATGAGCTTTAATGAAATAAGTTCTCTAGCACTTACCTCTACTTGGTCGCCAACATTGATGAGAAGCGCATGTGGAATGATGGGAACTTTGTACCATTCGTTGTCCTTCTGAAATTGAAGGCCTTCCACTTCTTTGTCCTGCAAGAGAACAGTGATTGCTGATGCATCTGCATGTGGTTTTACTCCAAGAATTTGTTCAGGCCTTGGACATGGAGGATAGAAGTTAAATCTTGCAGTCACCAAAGGCCGCTCTCCATACTGATTCAGAAAACAGTTCACCTCCAAGTTTAATAACTTTGCCATGGCTTTAAGAAGGATTTCATTAATCTGCATTGACTTCATTGTGTATTTTTGCAGAGTTTCCCTGCATCAAGAGGTCCATGGTAAGGCGAGATGGTATCGAAATACGATATATGAATCTGCAGTACCATTGCCAGATTACCTAAAAGCTTCAGGATATTTTGGCCAGAATTTGAGTTGCTGCTGTTTTTCCGGGCTTATTGTAAGATACAATGGATCAGTCCAATCCAGTCTTTGATTCTCTGAAAGAACCATGTCATTTCCATAACCTTCAATGCTACCTTCTTCTCTACGGTATTTCAGCTTCTCTTCTGCTGGCAGATGAAAGAATTCCTTGGCAACTTCTCGCACTTTGTCCAAGAATGAATCTGTCATTCCATGATTTATTACCTGAAACATTGAAACCCAACCCTTGAAAATCTACTAAAAGTTTGCAACTTTGCGCCTAAATCCAGATGGTCAATAAGTCTAGTTACAGAATGATACTCCAATTTCAGATGCATCTAAAACATTTTCTTGTATTCAATTACAGTGCCTTCTTTAGTCCTCAAAGTATACTAAAGAAGGTAATGATAAACAGTGTAAATAAAGATTCTTGAAACAAGAAAAGTGACCTGAATGCATCCCCATGAACTCAGAGCTGACCCAAGTTTCTGCAGTTCTTGTGTGGCAGACGATGGAGATGAGAGGAGACAAAGATCGATGAATGGAATCTCAACAAGAGGAACAGAAGCATTTAGGATTTCACCATCACAACTTCCTTTATGGAAGTAATTTATGGGCGGTTCTTCCCCACAGATGGCCAATTCTTGGACAGATTTCATTGTCAAGCTCTTTCTTCCCAGTTATCTTTGTGTCTCAGTAAAGTATTAAATTGCAGTGTGCTCATACATTTTGTGGGCCATACATAATTAAGTCAACTCAGACATGGGCAGCTGTGAGGTAATTGTAATAAATAAAGTAGTTGTGGTCCGATAATGCGACTTTGCGCATTGGGAGATCAGTTGGAGGTAAGGAAGGATGTCACTCACTCTTTTTTTTTTTCCTTTCTAGACGTCAGTTATATGGAAAATTTTTGGGCCAGCTACATATACATGTTACTAGAATACATAAATTATGAATTTATTATACTAATTTTTAATATTTTAGCAGATTTTTTAAAATTACAAAAGGTACCAAGCCAATTTTTGCAAATTATATTTTTACAAAATTGTTTGAAACTTGTTTAGACTTTATTTGAAACTATTAAATACTGTTTATATTTTGTTTATATTTGTTTATATGTTATTTGCATTTGTTTATATGTTGTTTCTATTTATTCATATGTTATTTACATTTGTTCATATGTTGTTTACATTTGTTTATACGTTGTTTAGGACTTGTTTAGGATTTTTTAAAGCCTGTTTATTTTTTAGACTTGTTTAGAACTTGTTTATATGTTGTTTAAATGATATTTAAAAACAAGTTATAAACAACATATAAACAAGTTATAAACACTTATAAACAACTTTTAAACAACTCTTTGAATAAGTATTTGTATATCCATTGTTGTTGAATATAAACAAGTTATAAACACTTGTAAACAACTTCAAACAACCTATAAACAACTATTTGAAAAGTTATAAACAACATATAAAGAAGTTGTAAACACTTATAAATAACTTTCTAAGAAACCCTAACCGCCGTCAAAGAAGTCATCTGCTTCCTTCTTTTCTTCTTACACCACCAAAACAAATTAGATCCGTAGCAGAGACGAGAGAGAGAAAAAGAGACGAGGTTCAAGGCTGTAAAAGAAAAAGAGGAGAGAGAGAAAGTAGTAGATCCTACTGGCGGAAGACGGAGGAGAGAGTTGGAGGCCGACGATGATGAATGAGAGAGATGAGGTTTAAGGCTGCGAAAGAGAAAGAGAAGACAAGAGAGAGAGAGTAAACATAGAGAAAAGAAAGAGATGAGAGAGAAAGAAAAGAGAACAAATGAAGAAAGAAAGAGACGTGAGAAAATGAACAACTATTATAATGAAAAAATTTTAAAAATTTTAAAAGTGAATTTAAAAATTTTAAAAGTAAATGACAAATATATGAAAGTGGATATGTAATATACATAAATGGGTTGTGAATACAAAATATTAGAAAGTATTAATAGTGTACCAAGTAATTATCACAAATTTTTGCTTAGACTTGTTGCATGTATATATTCATGCACCAAGTCAATTGACAATTGACATATAGATCAGTGTGGTGTTTTGCGCCGATTAATTAGCTTGGTGTATGAGTAGGGACATGCACCAAAGTCCAGACAAAAATTCCCCTTGTTATATTTTCAAATCAGATTCTGCATGTCGTTGGACGTATGCTCACTGTTCATGTCATGCATATTTTGTTTTAAGAAAAGACACATTAATTTTTTTTATTTTTTATTAGACAATTTTACTTTTATAATTTACGAAAACGGTTGTCAAATCCCTCTTTTATATAATTTTTAAGCATGAACATGGTACATTTTGAGAAGCATGACTCCATTCCCCAATTATTCATCCAAGATAATGAAACAAAGACATCAAATGGAATATGGCTTTTACTTTTAGTGCTCCCAAAGTAATGTAAATAAGCAACTTGATTGACACAGCCCTCTTATTTAAGTAGGCAAGGTAATATGGGATGGGAGGTCTTAAATTGTTTGTTCCTTACTAAGCATCAGTCTTAAGATCCATCTGAGGAAGCAGATAGGTCTTCACATCTTAACAGTGTCCAATGCTGCCTGCCCATTTTGGAAACATTCAAAGTTGGTAGCATAATAGTTTTTAAGCCTCCTGTATTGCTGTGGTCTTTCTTCATTTATCAATTCTTGAGCAGGGCCAATTTCCACTTCTGGTTCCGGCAAATGAAGTACTGCAACAGATACTCTCTCCTCCTTTGAGCTAGCTGACACTCTGTGCAATGGGCTCTTGAAGATCCCATTGCTCATTATCTGCCATAACCATATATGTAAACAATTTCAATTCAATTAAAACAAAAACTTGATTTCAACTAAACCATTTCAACCCTAATGAAGTTTTTCAGATCATATTGATTCATAGTTTAGTAGTACTAAATTTACTTTTAGTGTTGTCGAACTTGGTCTCCAACGTGAAGAAATTGAGGGTTTTATTTTAGTGACAAGAGTTTAAAAGGACTAGTTTGCATTGAAATTGACCAATTGAAGAAAGGAGTAATTATGGCGTGCACCAGAAAAAGAATTGAAAATCACGCTAGTTTAAATTCCAGATTTATTTTACAAAATTACTTTCGTAGTCCTCTGAATTTTAATATTCTGTGCGTACGGTCCCTTCACCTAAATCATAAAAGAATATATATATATATATATATATAATTTCCTTTAAAATATTTATTATGTGCTACTTTTTTAAATTAGTTTTGATTTTATTTTAGTTTTATTTTAAGTTAAAAAACACATGGTATATGTAAAAAAATGAAGCTCAATGTTGTATTTTAGAAACTCAAGACCTAAATTTTTCAAATTTTTATTCAATTGTTATTTGGTTTTTTATAGTTTTTCTTGTTTTGTTAAATATACTGATTATATGTTAGTTTTTGTTGGTTTAGTTTTATTTTAATTTTGTTTTCAACTAAAAAAATCATGCTATATATTAAAAAAATTAAATCAAACAAGTGAGATTTTATTTAAAAAAAATAAAAATAATGTGTTGTTTTTTGTTAGTTTAGTTTTTGTTTTAACTTTGTTTTTGACTAAAAGAATCATGTCATATGTAAAAAAAATGAAACCAAATAAGTGAGAGTTCATTAAAATAAAAAGAGAATAAGCTCAAAACAAAATAAAATACATAATGAAAATAAAATATAAACAAATTTAAAAAAAAATAAAATAAAATAAAAACACAAATAAAAAAACAAATCCAAATAAAAGAAGAACATTTAATTTTGTAATTTTGAGAAAAAAGTGCATGCTTATAATTTTAGAAAAAAACACCTTGTGATTTATTTTTTGAGTCCGTATAACTGTAGTTTAGAATTTCTGTTTTTTTGAAAAAATGTAATTAGCCCTTGAGAAAGTTATGAAGTCACCTCCATTTGGTCAGCCAGATTGACAATAAGTGCATGAGGAATTATGGGAACCATAGACCACTGAATGCCCTTGAAAATCTGAAGGCCTTCCACTTCATCATCTTGTAGAAGAATTGTCACGATGGAACCATCAGAATGAGCCTTAAGACCAAGAACTGAGTCTGGTTTTGGACATACAGGATAGTAATTGAACCTAGCTTCCATTTCTACATCATCCCATGTTGCTTCAAGAAGAAATCCTCTTCCAAAGTTAGTGACCTTGCCATGGCCTTCAGCACTATCTGTACCATTAGCTTCATTTTCTCTGTGTATTCTCCCAATATTTCTCTATAAAACATCACCAAGATTAAAAAACCATGATAATTGTGAATAATAATTAATTAAAAAAAGAACCACAATCAATAAGTTTATAACTGATTGATATTGGAGTCAACTATAAGTGAGTTTGATTTTCGAAATAGCAAATAAAATGGCTTATAAAAAAGTCTGCAGTTCTTGTTTGTAATTTTAAGACAGAATCAGAAGTACCTAAATTCACTAGGATTAGCCGGCCAAACTTCGAGCTTTCTCGATTCTTCTGGAACAGTTTTTAGGAAAAGAGGATCAGACCAATCAAGAACTTGCTTGTCTGAAAGAATAGGGTCATTGCCATAGCCTTCTTTATCATTCCCTTTTCGGCCATATTTTATTCTCACTTACTGGAAGTGCAAAGAATTGCTTATAGACTCTCCGGGGTTCGTCAAGAAATGAACTTGGAATTCCATGTTCTATGGCCTGAAAGTCGATCATAATTTGTAAAATCCATTTTCATGGAAAGTTTCAATCATTGTAATTATAGGCGAGTTGAGTTGTACAGTTGGTAAACACTAAGATCATGAGATTCTTTTGAAGCTCATGATCTATCAAAAAAGATAATTGTAAAATGTTTAAGTAAACACATATATAAATACCTGAAAGCAACCCCAATCAGTGGGAGCTGTTTTAAGTTTCTGAAGCTCATCCAAACCTTCCTTTGATGAAGATGAACGCAGAGAGAGATCAATTACAGGAATTGGAATCAATGGAGGAGAAAGATTTGAAGGTTCTTTGAGAATGTATCTTGGTGGTGGTTCATCACCATCAATGGACATTTCTTGGGCATACTTGGATACTTTTGCCATGGAAGTAGACTCTAAACCTCCTTCCATGATGCTTGCTTCTTTCAGTATTGGGTAAAGCCAATGTGATACCTACTACGTTTTTTCTTTTGATCAAGATACCAATTACTTTATTTAAGGCCAGGTTGCCGACTACTTTGTTTTTTCTTTTGATCAAGATACCAATTACTTTATTTAAGGTCAGGTTGCCGGCTACTTTTTTTTTTGGTCAGGTTATTTTGAGACTTTCTTATTTCGATTTAACACTTATGGTCTTATCTTCATAGCTTGTTCAGTCATTTATAGTATGCTGACAAATGAAAGTGACTGTTGTCTTCCAAAATGAAAAACGTCTTTTTTTCTTTCCAAGATGGCTGATATTCTTATGATAGCTTTGCGCACACTGCGTCAGAATTCGAATCCTCAACATCAAGTTTTACAACTTGCACAACTAACCATTTGGGCTAGCCTCAAGTGACTTACACGGCTGATGACTAGCTTAAGGCACGCTCAAAGATCTAGAAGTTCTACGTAACTCACCGACCGCCTCACAAATTATTTCCATCAGTATTTCCAAATCTAAGCACACGAATTGTCCATGTTCTTCTCTTTGATTTAAACAATGCTGTATCAAGATTTGAATTGAGTTGCCATAATGGTCTAATCTCGGTTTTGTTTCACCTCACAATCTTTAGTAAGTACTCAAAAGATTTGATCTCATGATCTCCTAAAAGTTCACCCAAGATAATGAAACAAAAACATTAAATGAGAACATGTCCCTCTTATTTAAAATGGATTAGGAAGGTAACGAGATGGATATATTGTTGCTTCTGCAGCATTAGTTTGAACACCCATTGGAGGAGGACGTGCCTGGAACCAAGTGGGATCTTCATATTTTAACAGTGTCAAGTGCAATCAGCCCATTTTGGAAGCACTCAATATTGATAGCAAAATAGTTTTTAAGCCTCCTGTATTGTTGTGGCCTTTCTTCATCTATCAGCTGTTGAGCAGGTCCAATCTCCACTTCTGGACCTGGAAAATGGAACACTGCAACTTATATTCTCTCTTTCTTTGCACTAGCTGACACTCTGGGGAATGGGCTCTTGAAGATTCCATTGCTCATTATCTGCCATAACCATATATGTGTTCAATTTCCCATTTAGTTAAACATAAAAAAACATTTCAAGTAAAGCCTTTAATCCTAATAAAGCCTTTGAGATTATATTGATTTATAGTTCAACAATATCGAAGTAGTTTTAATAGTATTGGAGTTGTCTCCAGTGTTCAGCGATAAGAAGTTGAGGACTTGATTCCTGTGAAAAGAGTTTAAAGGATTTATTCGCATTGAAATTGACCAATCGAGAAAGTTAAGTTTTACCTTCATTTGGTCACCAACATTGACAACAAATGCATGAGGAATTATGGGAACCATAGACCACTTATTGTCCCTGAAAATCTGAAGACCTTCCACCTCATCGTCTTGTAGAAGAATTGTTACTCCAAAACCATCAGAATGAGCTTTAACGCCAAGAACCGAGTCGGGTCTTGGACACAGGATAGTAGTTAAACCTTGCTGACATTAGTTCTTCATTTCCATGTTGCTTCAAGAAGCAATCTTCTTCCAGATTTAATGACGTTGCCATTGCTTTCAGCAGTATATGTATCATAATCTTCATTTTTTCAGAATATGATTTCAACAATCCTCTGCAATAGATATAACTGTGAATAATTAAACAGGTACGATTTATGGTTTGCAATTTAAAGACAGAAACAAAAGTACCTAAATTCACTGGCAGGCCAAAGTTTAAGCTTTCTTGAATCTTCTGGAACTAATTTAAGGAGAAGACGATCAGACCAATCAAGAACTTGCTTGTCTGAAAGCATAGGGTCGTTGCCATAGCCTTCTTTATCATTCACGTCTCGACCATATTTAATTTTCTCATTTGTTGGAAGTGCAAAGAATTGCTTAGTAACTCCCCGGAGTTTGTCAATAAATGAACTTGGAATTCCATGTCCTGTGGCCTGAAAGTCCATCAAAATTTGTAAACATCAATTTCCTGCAATGGAAATTTCAGTAATTGTAAAATATTTAATCCAGCATATATAATATACCTGAAACAACTCCAATCATAATTTGTAAACATCCATTTTCATAGAAAGTTTCAATAATTGTAAATTATAGCCGAGTTGATATGACCTAAAAGTTTATAAACTGTCAATTCGAATGACCTATATGTCTATAAATTGAAAATTTTGAAGATCTACGTGTCTATAAATTGAAGACCATCAAGTCTTTAAATCGAAAAATTTGAAAGACCTACATTTCTATAAATTGAGAATCATTAAGTCTTTAAACTGAAATTTTATGAAGACCTACGCGTCTATAAACTGAAATTTTTTGGTGTACTGCATAAATGAAGACCAAGTGATTAACATTTTTCACAAAGGGTTTACAAAAGCTTTGATCTGTCAAGGAAGAAATTTGAAACTTTGCAGAACCAAGCCAATGAGGAGTATTGAAAATATGACTTGAACACTGCAAAGTCAAAATCAGTTACAAATGTGACCTTTTATCAAGGAAGAAATTGGGTCATGTTTTCTAATTATTGGTGATTAGTGTTCCTATTTTTCATGTCTTTTAACCTTTCTTTGGATCCTTAGTAACATAATAGAAAAGAAAAGAAAGGAAAAGAGAGTTCATTTACTTTAATGAGAGAAAATGAGAGAAGAGAAATACATTTTTCCTTCTTTTGTTTGGTCACTGTAACTCAATTATGAAAGAAATTTGATTTCACTTATAAGTTAAAAACCATTTTGTCTACACTTTATTTTATTATTAGTTATAGTAAAGAGCGCAAAAATGTTTCTTTATGATCAATTCCTCTCAATTCTCTCCATTTCTCTCTCATTTGGAGAGAAATATACCCATACTTGAATTCCTCTATATTCTCTCCATTTTAATTATTTTCTCTTGCTTTCTATCATTTTATTGTTATCCAAACAATGGAAAATAAAAGAAATTTGATTTCAATTCTTTTCTCTTCTATCTATTTCCATTGAAACAAACAAAAACTTAGTTACCACATTTGTGTATAAATATGTGCTTAATCAATCAATAAAAAGTGGGTATTCCTACGTTCTTTTTTCTCTTCTTCCATAAAATTTCCAACAATACAGGTGGTAAGCACTAAGATCATGAGATTTTTTTTGAAGCTCATGATCTATCAAAAAAAATAATTTTAAATTGTTTAAGTAAACACATATAAATACCTGAAAGCAACCCCAATCAATGAGAGCTGTTATAAGTTTCTGAAGCTCATCCAAACCTTCCCTTGATGATGATGAAAGCAAAGAGAGATCAATTAGGCCCCATTTGGATGTCCAAGAATTTGGCCAAGAATTGTGGAATTGGATCCAACCAATTCCAATTCTGTAGTTTGGCTCATCAATAGAATTTGCAATTTCAATTCCATGCCAATTCTTTGGAATTATAATTAGACATGCTCCAATTCTTAGTCCTCCCCCTAAGAATTTTCAATTCCAATTCTTTTCTCTCTCTCCCCCTTCTCTATTCCCCAATTCTCTCTCTCCCTCTCTCTTTCTCTCTCTCCCTCTTTCTTCCCCAATTCTCTCTCCATCTCTGTCAATTCTATCTCTCTCTCTCTTCACAATTCTCTCTCTTCCTCTCTTTCTTTCTCCTAATTCTCTCTCTTTCCCTCTCTCTCAATTCTCTCTCTTTCTCTTTCTCTTTCTCTCTCCCTCTATCCTCTTTCTCTTCCTCCCTCTCCCTATATTCCCCAATTCTCTCTCTTTGTCTCTCCATCGCTCTCCCTCTTTTTCTCTTTCCTAATTCAGTCTCTCCCCCTCTTTCCTCTATCTCCCTTTCTCCTCTCTCTCTTCTTCTCTCTCCCTCTCTCCCTCTCCTCTCTTTCTCTCTCCCCTTCTCTCTCTCCCTCTCTTTCTCTCTTCCTCCTCTCTCTCTCTCACCCTCCCTTTAAAAAAAATTAATTATTTAATATTAAATTAAATATTAATATTAAAATATTAAATTAAATAATTAATATCTAATCTATATTAAATAATTATTTAAATAATCAATTCTAATTTTGATCATCTAATTCTGGTTCAATTCCAATTATGTGTGTTATCCAAACATCAGAATTGTGATTCAATTAAAATTCCAATTCCAATAGAATTTGAATTAAAATTTCAATTCCAATTCCAATTCTACAATGCAAACAGACCCTTACAGGAATTGGAATCAATGGAGGAGAAAAAATTGCAGGTTCTTTGAGAATGT
The DNA here is from genome assembly GCA_948243855.1 of Flueggea neowawraea. Lineage (NCBI taxonomy): Eukaryota > Viridiplantae > Streptophyta > Magnoliopsida > Malpighiales > Phyllanthaceae > Flueggea > Flueggea neowawraea. Next base: position 12,090 of record CAODLS011653554.1, read on the forward strand.
ATCTTGGTGGTGGTTCATCACCGTCAATAGACATTTCTTGGGCATACTTGGATACTTTTGCCATGGAAGTAGACTCAAAACCTCCTTCCATGATGCTTGCTTCTTTCAGTATTAGGTAAAGCCAATGTGATATCTACTATTTTTTTTTTGTGGTCATGGCTACTTTATTTAAGGTCACGTTACCAACTACTTTGTTTTTTCTTTAGATCAAATTACCGACTACTTTATTTAAGGTCAGTTCACCGACTACTTTGTTTTTTCTTTTGATCAAGATACCAACTACTTTGTTTTTCTTCTTTCTGATTTAAACAAGTTGCATCAAGATTTGAATTGAGTTATGATAATGGTCTAATTAATGATCTAATCTCGGCTTGTTTCACTTCACAATCTTTAGAAGTATTCAAAAGATTTGATCTCATGATCTCCTAAAAATTTACCCAAGATAGTGAAACAAAAACATTAAATGAGAACATGTCCCTCTTATTTAAATTGGATTAGGAAGGTAACGAGATGGATATATTGGTGCTTTTGCAGCATTCGTTTGAACATCCATTGGAGGAGGACATGCCTGGAACCAAGTGGGATCTTCATATTTTAACAGTGTCAAGTGCAATCTGCCCTTCTTGGAAGCACTCAAAGTTGGTAGCAGAATAGTTTTTAAGCCTTCTGTATTGTTGTGGCCTTTCTTCATCTATCAGCTGTTGAGCAGGTCCAATCTCCACTTCTGGACCTGGCAAATGGAACACTGCAATTGATATTCTCTCTTTCTTTGAGCTAGCTGACACTCTGTGCAATGGGTTCTTGAATATTCCATTGCTCATTATCTGCCATAACCATATATGTATTCAATTTCCATTTAGTTAAAAATAAAAAAATTTCAAGTAAAGCCTTTAATTCTAATAAAGCCGTTCAGATTATATTGATTTATAGTTTAACCATATCGAAATAGTCTTACTAGAATTGGAGTTGCCTTCAGTGTTCAGCAATAAGAAGTTTGAGGACTTGATTCCAGTGAAAAGAGTATAAAGGATTTATTCGCGTTGAAATTGACTAGTGGAGAAAGTTAAGTTTTACCTGCATTTGGCCACCAAGATTGACAACAAATGCATGAGGAATTATGGGAACCATGGACCACTTATTGTCCCTGAAAATCTGAAGACCTTCCACCTCATCGTCTTGTA
>CAODLS011653590.1:0-13008 GCA_948243855.1 Flueggea neowawraea
ATGATTAATTTGATTAATCAATAATAATTCAGGGTTTTATGATTTATGTGTTAAATAAGATTTAATACATAGTCCATTAATGTAATGGACTTTTAATATAAATCACTAGTTAGTAGGGTTATGGGTATTTAATTATGTGTGACATAATTCAGCCCATGTGAGTGGTTTATTGAATGATAATGTATCATATAATTAAAAGCCCAATAACATTAATCAAACCCATTAGAATTTTGGCACAACCTAACCTAATTAGGAGGAGAAATTTGGCACACTCATCCTAATTAGGAGGAAGAAATTTGACATACACCACCTCTCATATGTTTTAGGATTCTCATTCCTTGTGTGACAAGGATCAAATTCGGCACATACATTCTTAATTAGGAGCCTATGACTAATTAGGAGTTTTACTCTTGTGTGACAAGGAAAGATAATAAATAATTTAATTAGGAAGTGTTTATTCTTGTAGGACAAGAAAAGAAAATCTTAGTGTGACTAGGATAGGAATTCGACACACTCCTTCTAGATTAGGAAGAGGCAGAATTCTTGGAGGACAAGAAGAGAGGAAATTTTGGCCCTATTGTGCACCTATTTAGGTCTCCTCGTATGCCTATAAATAGGATGCACTCCTTGCCATTCCATTGATTCCAAGGGAAAGCCAAAATTAAGAGTGCCACATTCAAAGAGAGAAAATTATTTTGCGAGCTTTAGAATATAGATTCTAAAAGGGTGCTAGTACACTCCACCGATCCAAGGTAAATACGTTTGTGTGGATACCTCTAGACACGTTCGCACAAAGGCAACGTGAGAAACAAAAGGTGGTTCAAGTTTTAATACTAAAAGCTACACCAACATCTCACACGGCTGAACTTTCGAGCATTGGATCTAAGGTAGATCTTCTAACCCTAATCATATATGCTGATGTGCATGGGTCTTTGAGGGAATTCAAGGCTTAAAAATTTTTGTTATTTCCGTTGCGTAGAATGCTTATGAATTTCATTAACTAGCCGCGAATTCCAACATAGATATCATACAACATATTTCCAAAGTGTGCACATTGGGATCCTCCTCTTTAACCACTTAGAGAGAGAAAGTCAAGAATGAAATTAGCAAAGCTTGGGCACACTCTCAATGCGTTCTCAATTTGTCTCTAAAGTTCGTACCTCTATTTATAGGTAGACTCCAAAATGTAGCCATTGTGAGACTTGAAATAGCCGTTAAGAGACTAGAAAGAATTTCTAATTTTGATGACATCAGCAGGTACAACGTGCATTGTAACGTACGCAACGTGCATTGTAAATGTCCCATTGACGTACAATATGACTTGCTTCCTTTCAATGTGTCTTGCGTCCAACTATGATACTTCAGCCTCAAATGTTGCACAATGTAATGTACCTTTTGTTTATGCAACGTGACTTGAGTCTCCATCCAGAATGCTCACCTGGAAATTTTCTTCTTACAACGTGACTTGTGTCCATTTGCAATGTGCATTGATCATGCCTTAGTGTGCATTGCATATGGAACTTGAACCTTCAACTTGAGTTGTCGATCTCCAAAGATCTCTCCTTTGATTCTGTCATGTGATTGCATTTGGTGTCAGAGAATATTCAAATTTGAATCCCAAGGCGCTGACTTGTCAGATGCTGACATCACCTCCTTCAACGTGACTTGTATCTGCGTGGAATGTGCGCTGAAGAATGATTTCAAAGGTGATTCTTTTACTCACAACGTAACTTGAAACGTAGTGTAACGTCGATTTTCATTGCTCTCAAGTCGACTTCAAGTCTGATGTTCATTCTCCTCAACGTGACTTATATAGTCTTCAACATGACTTATACACAAGTGCAACTAAAGCCGAGAGCACTTCATTCATATAACGTGACTTGTAGGATCTACAACGTGACTTATAGATAAGTGCAACTCATGCCGATAGCACCTTATTCACATAACGTGACTTGAGCTTCATGCAAGATTCCTTATAGGTTTCAGATGCCTACTGCCTCCTTAGTTCAACTCGATAACGTGACTTGTATCGTATGTTGCACGACTTGTACCTCAACTGGAAAATCCAAAATTCCTTTGGTATGATCAACATGACTTGTAGGGGATGAAACATGTGTTGATCATATTGCAATGTGCTTAACATTGGTTGCAACGTGCATTGCCTAACTATTTCACATGTTTTCTTAAAATCGTCAAAACTGAGAGTCAACAAAAGCTTGGAAGAAATCGTGAGATCATTGGCGGTTGCAACAGAGGCAAGTATTTTTGAGCTAAAGATCAAATTAGCAAGTTAGACACCTTTGTTAATAAGCTTAAAAATCAAGGAAAATTGGCCTCCCAACCTGAGATAAATCTGAGGCATAATGTTAGTGCCATCAACCTTTGAAGTGGGAAGGAAATCACAAGTGCAGAAAATGAGACCTCACTTCAGTATGGCCATGCCATAGTAACTGAAATAGAAATAGTAGCTTCTAAGAGTTCCAGAGACGTGCTAGTGGTTATAAATCCCAAAAATCGCTTTTCCCACATAGATTGGCAAAGAAAAATAAGAATTTGGATGATCAAGAAGTGTTGAAAACATTGAAAAAGGTTGAGATCAACATTCTTTTTCTCACAACAATAAAGCAAGTGCCTAGATATTGCAAGTTTTTAAAGAACTTATATACTGGAATGAACAAGCTGAAGGGAAATGAAAGAGTTCACATGGGTGAAATGGTTTTAGGTTTACTTTCGAAGAAAATGCCCATATAAGTAAAGGACCCAAGTATGTTCTCTATTCCTTATAAAATTGGAAATGTTTGTTTTGAACAAGCCATGTGTCACTTTGGTGCATCTATTAATTTAAAGTCTTTATCTATTTATTCCACATTAAATGTTGGGCCTTTGAAGCAAAATGGTGGTGCTAGCACTTGCTGATGGTTCTAGTGTTTTCCCTAAAGGTGTTTTCGAAGACGTTTTGGTGCAGGTGAATGATTTAGTCTTCCTTGTAGATTTCTATGTGTTAGACATGAAGGATAATGGCACTCCCAATTCGAGGTTGTTACTTTTAGGAAGACCTTTTTCTAAAAACAACCCAAACGAAGATAGATGTGCATGAAGAGACTTTATCCATATAGTTCGATTGTGCTAGGATCAAATTTAGTATCAACAAAGCAATGAAGCATCCTAATAATTTATCCTTTGTTTTTACTGTTAATTGTGTTAACCCATTGACATAAAATGTTTTGGAATTGCATGATGATCATTTGCAGGATGTTAGTACAAACAAGATGAAAAATTATAAGGAACTGTTAGTACTTGACAATGTGATTGTTGGCATGGCCATGCCATAAGCAAGAAAATGCCAATAGGGGCTCCAAAGATAAATATTTATTTAGTTGATATAGCCAAGCATTAGTCCAAGTCTGTTAGGTTCCTTAAAAAAATTTTGCACCAAGAAAAAGAAAGCAAGATGGGAGCTTGTGGTGTATGTTCCAAAGGACAATTCTGCCATAGTTCATGAGAACTTTCCACTAAAGAAGAATGATCAAGGTGCAAAGATTTATGTGCTCAATGACAAGAAAGGATGAATATTCAACTTCGTCCAGCTAAGACGACATTAAATAAGCGCTTCGTGGGAGGCAACCCAAGGTTTTTATGATTTTTATTTTCATCATTTAATTATTTTGTTGTTTGTTCGATCTAGTAAAATTGTATGCCTTCAATCTTTAATTTGTAATTTTTTGAGGATTTATTTGCACTTGGTTTGGAGTTTGAAAATTTTTTTGGACATACAATGTGGTAATGAACCAAGGTTTTAAGTGTGGGGAAGCTTCAGGGGCTAAAACACGCGTTCGGAAGAGACACGTGCGTGTCTCGGCGAGCTGAGAGACATCTGGGTCAATGAAAAAAAATGACAGCATTTCGCAAAAAAAAATGAAAGTGAAAACGTTGCGCTTCAGTCAAAACGAGGCTCATTGCAGAGGCGGTCCTCAATAGTTTCATGACTTGCATGGCATATTTTATCCTTTCTGCATCTATTGCATATCCGCTTTTCAATATTGTGTGATTTTTCATGCATTTTTCAAATTTTCTTGATCTATTTTGCATGTTATTCAAGTAGTTTCATGATTTGCATGGCATATTTTATCCTTTCCGCATGTATTGCATATCCGCTTGCCCATGCCATAACTGTGTTGAACATCTTGTTGCATTTTGTGTGAACATGTTTAATTTTGGTTGCATTCGTATGTTGCATACTTGATTTTCCTACTGAATTTTGCAAAGTTCTCTTGTGAGTTTATCCTTAAACATTGAATAATTTAAAACTTTATGAGTCTTACAGTTCAAACATCCTCTTATATCCATTTGTGTGAAACTTGGACTTTTATGCATCTTAGCTTTAGGAAAAAATAACTCTAGTAATAGAGCTAGAAGGGACTAGTTTAAATTCACATATACCCTTTTGTGAGAATGTGAGACATAAACACTTTATTTTCTTGATGTGTGACATTCATAGTAGGAATCTACTGGGATTTGTTATTGAGTGTATTTCAAAGACCATACCATTTCGATTGAGATGTCGAGATGATAAAAGACATTATTTGTTAACTCTTTGTGATTGTCCTTTTCTTTTAGCATCCACCTTTTGTGCTTATCCATTGTTTGCTCACTTTGAGCTTTAGACTTTTCTTTGTTTTAAACCCGTTTAGACCCATTCCTATTTTGTTCAAAAACCTCAATATTTGAACCCTTAAGTTGAGAGATTTTTATTAGTGATACTTTGCCAAGTTAATTTCTATGTTAATGCTTTGATTTATATTGATAATAGACATGTCTTAGATGTGATTTTTGTGCTTAATTTGCCAAAGAGAAATGGCTGCCCAGTTTTGATATATTTCTTGAAAATGTGACGTTGTTTCGCTTGAAAAACAAAAAAAAACAAAAAAAAATGAAGAAAGAAAAAAAAAAGACGAAGTAAAGCAACAAGAAAGGCAGTGAAATGTTATGGACAACTTTGTTTATTAAGCATAGACATGTATATATTTTGGTTTACATTAACTGGCACTTTATATTGATGGCAAATATCACTTGAGTTTATTATAGTCTCTCTCAACTTCCGAAACCCATGTTTTTAGCACTATTACATGCCTATGTAAAGTCCTTTTTTATCAGTGTTTTTGTTTTAATTTACTAAGTGGTTACGATATGACTTTGTACCAAATCTTGAAAAGCCTTACTATGAGTGGATTTGAGATTAAACACTGTACCTAAACACTAGTGTAACTTGTGAGTGTGGGAATTTGTCTATCCTTTTGGGGGGCATTCTAATGTGGGGATGATATTTTTAAGATTGTCGGCTATCTTGGCGATAGTTGTGTTTTATCTTGAATATTCGGTGCATGTTAATTTGAGTTTAGCACTATGTGGGGGTAATAAGGGTGATTGGAATTTAAGGTTTTCAATTGTTTTAAGTTATAGAATGCTTGAGGACAACCATTGTTTAAGTGTCGGGAGATTTGATAGGTTGCATTTCATACATATTTTACATTGTATTTTATGTTTGTTTTGCATTATAAATTGTTGTTATTCATGTATTTTTATGTCATGTTGGCTTCTTTGGTTGTCTAGGTGAATATTGGAGAAAAGTGAATATTGGAGTTGTTTTGGTGCGTTATGGCGTTGACAGCATTATGGCGTGACCATGCCACAGTAGGCGCGCGCTGACCTGAGTTCACTTATTCGTATTGGGCCACGTGCTAGACTATTGGCCCTTGATTTTTGAGCCTCATAGACATGTTTGAAGGTTATAACTCAATTTTGCTATTTGATCAAATTTTATTTTTATTATTATTATTATTATTATTATTGTTGTTGTTGTTGTTGTTGTTGTTTTATTAATGTTATTTACATTAGGATTAGATTTAGAGAGAGACTATATAAATACTCCCTCTTTTAGTTGGTGGTTCTCTCTTCCTCTTCGTCTTTCATTCACGCACTTTATGGGCAGTCAATGTTCTTTTCAATTTCATCTTCCTTTCTTCTAGTATTTGTAATTAAACCTCTTTCTAGTGGAGGTATTTTAAAAATACAATCATTTATGGTTGTGATACTTTTATTTTAATTGTGATAAAGTATTTCAAGAATTTATTCAGTTTTTGTGCCTTAGTTCTTTTATTATTATTTCGATTGATTGATTGATAAGAGCTTATTGGTTGATTGATTGAGATAATATATTGTTGTTTAAGATTGATAGTGCATCACATTAGTCTTAATCTAGGTAACGAATAACGTGAATTTATGTATTGGACATTCTTCATTGTTATGGAACTAAATAATCTAGTTTAAATGAATCACGACGTTTTCGGTTTCACTGGCTAGGATAGGGGGTCTCTGTGGTTCGATCATGCTTACTACTATACTACATTCTGAGTGTTTTGAAGTAGATTAATATTATTTTGGTGGGTTTAACACCCTACCAGTAGCCCGGGCCCGGCCAGGCCAGGCCAGCCCGCAGGCTTATATACTTATATTTTTAATATCAAAAATTCTGCGCTAAGGAAAGTTCAAACACTGGTTTAAGCTCCTAACTCGCACACCCTCACCAGCTCATCTACCACCTTCTTACAAATACAACATATGTTTTCTTATATATATATATATATATATATATATATATATATATATATATATATAACTAGAAAACTTTTGCAGCTAGAAAGGCTCAAACCCTGGTCTGAAGCGTTCACTCGCACGTCCTCACCAACTCCTCTACCACTTTCTTGTGTATACAACATACCTGTTATTTATATAAATAATATTAATTATATATTTTTGGGCCGGCGGGTGGGCCAAAAATAGTTGCCCAAGGGCTGGGCCAAAATGCTACTTATAATGCATCATCATTTCAAAATGCAAAATCAAGGAAGAAGAGGAACTAAGTCTAAATAGACAAACTTATACTGATTGTACTAGAATGGGTCAGCCTATTTGATTGAGGCCAGTAATTTAGCATAGGTATATCTTTCCAATAGAATTTTATGCCCCTAAAAAAACTTCTATAAAACACAAAGAAGCAACATTTTTTGGAACATTGAAAAAAAAGCTACGTTACATGAAATCTTTTTGGAATACATAAGTGAATTTGTTGAATGTCACCCAAAACTTTAAGGTCGGTGAATGTTTAGTCGGTTTGATTATGAAGAATGCAAACAAATTGACACCTTGTAGGAAATTAAAAAAAAAATGAATTTGACACTTGGGGTTAAACCAAACCAATTGGTTAGATGATCGGTTCAGTCTCTTCATTTGGTTTTTAACAAAAAAAAGAAAAGAAAATTAAATAATAATAATAAAATTGGATTTTGTAATGTTCTTTTGAATAAAAAAACTAAACAATCTGTAAATAATAGATCTTGTACAAACATTAATATCAATTAGAAGTTATTTTCAAAGAAAAAGTCTTTGAATTAGGTTAAAATTTCGATTTTTTTTGGGTTTTCAAATTAAAAAAAGTTAACAACACTCTATAAATAATAAATCCTATGCAATTATTAATGAACAATTAAAAGGATTTCCAACAAATAAATTATTGAAATAGTTTCAAATTAAAAATAATGAAGGAATTATATTTTTTTATTATTTAAGTGTATTTGGTTGGTTTATTTGGTCAACTCGGTTTACAAAGTACCTCTAAATCATATGGCACCAAATCTGGAAAAACCAACTGGCTCGGATCGGATCGATCGTTTCTTCGGTATTTGCCTATTCCTACTCACCACTTATCTACTCAAAACTCTAAGGTGTTAGTTTGTAGATAATCACCACTTTTTATATATACCTTAAGGTATTGGGTTTTTTTATATGTTCTCCACTATAGCGTGGAAAACATATGTAACATAAGCTATTAAGATACAATTTGAAACTACATAAAATAAATCAATTATGTGGAGTTCAATAATTGTTATGGTACAATCTTTCTACGATAACGTGACAATACAACTGCAGAATTAATATTCGAAAACCAGCTAGCAACTAAATCTTGAATTTGCTTCCTTCTATCGGCATTGATCTGGGCCGCCTCCTCGTACCAATACCAAGCGAACGTTTCGGATTTTCCAGGGAAGTAGCACTCCGTCTTGGAGGGCGGCGCCGGCAGCATTTATGGACGGAGCATTTAGCTCTGGTGGGTAGTGGAGGGTGCGCTGGCAGCTTTGGTGGCTGTTCTGGCGGCGGAGTTACGACCGCCGAGGGACCAATTTGCGACTTGCATCTTTTTAGTTTGGTTTTGTTTCACCTCCTCCTATACTTATTGGATTTTGTTTCACATCATCTGCACAAACCATATGTTCCAACCAATTAGTCACTATATTGTAAATACAAAAATTAATTAAATCAGGATTAGAGAGGAGATGTTTTTGGACCATAAACAAATGGAAGATTTTTTGACGAGCGTGGAACTATTCCATGCGGGCTTGTAGTGAAGAAGACAAAGGTCAAGTGGAAGCAACTAGTAATGAGAAAGCGCTCCATCCATCATATTTATTGATGAAATAGACTCCTTGCACGGCCTAATATTCTTTTTACACCTCTTACACTGAGACGACTTATGCACTAACTAAGCTGTGGTACAGTTCAGTTGCAAATCCAATTTGACCAGAAAATAATGAAAAGTATAGTGCAGTGGTACTACACTACCATTGCGTATATTGAAATAGAGGGCGTAACTAAGAAAAGAATACTGCTACATGACAGTCATGACGAAGAAAAATGTGACCGCTGTTGCATAATTTGCATTGATCCCATAAACTATAAAGTAGCAATTTCTTTATGCCTCAAGGAATCTGTGGCGTTTCATGGTTATAAGTAATCTGTGAAGCTATTGAGATTGAATTTGATTCTTGCTGATGCTATTGAGATTGAATTTGATTGATCTCTGTAGAGCAGTAATTCCTATTGATTTTTCCTTGCCTTTAAGAGATACTGAACGAGTCTGAAAAACAAAGAGAGTAACGGTTTAACTCTTTTAACAGTTTCAGCAAAGTTCTTACTGCGCAAAAAGACAAAATCAGGAAGACCCTGAAAAAATCTGAGAGGTGTTTTTAACTCTGTGGAATGTGGTCCCAATATGTTTTATTCTATACAGATGACAACTCGATACTGAGTAATTGAGAATCCACATCATGCAAGATTGTATATGTTCCTGTTCATTCCAAATCCTAGAAGGAGCACTACTTTCTACTTCCTATCTCCAAAATAAACTAGGCTCAATTAAATAAAAAGTTGGGCCCGGGAGAATTCCATAAAAAGTTGAGTTCTTCCTTTATTTAGAGTTAATTATGCTATATATCGTTGGATAAAAAAAATATACTACATGTCATAGTTGAATAATAAATTTGTACAAATAAAAATATTAATTTTATATTTCTTAAAATGTCAAAATATTGAAATTCAGGTTTGATGATACCACAATTTTAAAACTGAATCTCACAAATGCCATCTCTTTTTAATATATAAAGTCAAAATCTTATTTTCCTTTTAATATATAAACTGAATCTCGTTTTCTTTGAAAAATTTGGCACAAACAAAGAACAAAACAGAACAAGTCGTCCAGAATTCCATAAAAAGTTGAGTTGTTCTTTGCAGAATTCGAAGAAACCAAAGAAGAAAGCCATAAAGAATCCATTATTATACTCGAATTTTGGTTCAGTCAAACAAACCATATAATCACACTATATTTATTTCTAGCGATACACTTAGGAAACCCATTCATCTTGGGATTCCTATATATACTCCTAACCACAATTTTAGGAATCCTACAGTCATAACAGTGCAAATTTTTTTTGGCACCTCCTAACATAGCAAAATAATTAAACCTATCGATATTTGGATTCTTAATACGACCCAGACACCGTATAAACTAGTCTATGAAAAGCCTTGCTCCAAAGTTTCCAACTACCTAAACAATCTCGTCAATTACACTATAGCCGAAGAAAAAACATGTCTGGTGGACATGGTTGGGTAGATCTTCCGAAACTAGTTGCATTCTCGGTCTTAGACAAATTGTTCGAGGCAATCGACATAATTCAATTTGGCACAGTTTGCTGCGACTAGCATCTAATGGCTCTGGAATACAAGGAGTACAGGTTAGTACACCAAAAACATTGTTGAGTTGAATGGCATTTTCTTGACCAATAGTTGAAGTCCCTTGAGTGTTTTGGTTAGGCAAAACATGTTGGAGATGATAAGTGAAGTTGGAGGCATTTTGAGACGTCACTGGGAAGACACGGACATGCGCAAACCGTGTCTTGAAGTGTCGAGCCATGGAGACGCCCGTGTCATGCACTGGAACGAAGACGAACGAAATCTGGTAGGACACAACCTAGCCCACGGTCGTGTCCTTGCCCGTGTAACTTCATTCTCTTGCCGCATAATTACATGGACACGGGATTTGTTTGTGTAATTCAAGCCACGACCATATCTTTTCGTATATGCCTGTGTCTTTATTATGGAGGTCACTTTGACAAGAATTAGGGCTTGGGGTTGGGTATTTTTCCTAGTAATCATTGTATACATATAAATAGGTGGCTTGAGAAACTCTTGTAACCTTTTGGACGACTTTCATTGTGAATAATAGAATTGCTTGCACTCTCTGCCATTGGACGTAGATCACATTGATCGAACCACGTAAATCATGTGTTGTTCTTGCGTGTGATTGTTCTCTTTCCATTATTTTGTGTTTCTATTGCTTGATTTCCTAACAAGTGGTATCAGAACCCACAAACACCTGGGTTCAGATCTGCAAAAAGAAGATGTCTTCACAGAAATTCGAAGTTGAGAAATTCAATTGGTCGAATGATTTCACCTTGTGGAAGCTGAAGATGAAGGAGCTTCAGTTCAACAAAAGTGTGCAACGACAATAGAAGGGGAAGAGAAATGATGTGTTGTCTAATTTGTATAAATTTTAATATTAATTCTCTATGTTTGTGTGTTTATTTGCACTATCTTAAGTATTTTATTATCTTTTGCTATCTAGATAGTAACCTTGGCCTTGTGAAGAATTTTGGACAATATTTAAGGTGAAACACACGAGATATATGGAAATGAGCTGAAGGGATAGGTTACAACAGATGAGCGTGCCCACGCTTAACCTGAAGAACCCAAAGCTGGGAATTTCGAATTTTAATTTGGTCATTAAAGGGCATGTGTCTTTGCATTTCATAACATTATGATGTGTTTATAAGATGGGGTAATTTGGTCATTTATCACGGTTCCCTGTCTTATTTAATTTGGGATGTCTAGGTGGCCTGTAAAGCTTCTCTTTTAAGCACATCAAGTATCAGTTGCCCTGCTTCTCTCCCATTTCTGCGTTTTCCTTGACCGCATCATTTAACGAAGCCAACTTCCACACCCCGAACAAGAATCGGCAAAACCCGACCACATTGGCAGCAATCCTCCACCCCACGGCGTGAATACTCAAGAACCCAATCATTTCTATTACTCAATCTTGCAATTAACATCATGGTGTCTGCGGGAAACTTCACAATCGACAAGTTCTAAGGTGCAAATGCTTCCAACATCAAGCTGTCCAACATTAGTGGAGGTAATTCAGTTTCTTCCAATTTGGTTTTCAAATTGATGTTGATTGCAAAAGGCGGCAAGTGATTTCTCGAAAAAATTAGGGTTCATGTGAATGTGGGTAATGGTCGTGGCGTTTGATTCCTTGCAGCTCTGTCGTTTTTGGTTTTTGAGAATGCAAAATTAGTGTGCTTGATGTCTTGTAACCGAAGTTTTGGGGTGACTTGGTGACTGAAATTTCGATTCTTGCTCTTAATTTGCCCGATTATTGAACTAAGCATGCCATTAACAAGAGCTCATACTACGAAGACATATCGGGGTAGTCCAGAGCAAATTAATTCTTGCCAGACAACTCCCATAAGTTCTTCAGCAAGTTCCTCTTCAACAGAACAATCAATGTCAGCTGCAGCCAATCCTGTATTGCAAGCCTTTGAATCCGAACATGTGGTCCAACCGTCTAAACAGTCAAGAACACGTTCAAGTACAGGAAAAACATTGGTCAAAGTTACCAGTATTGAACTCAAGATTGGTGGACTTGATAGGCTCAAAACTGAGGCCGAGAAAAAGAATTACAAGATTGTATGTGAGAGAGGCTTCGCACCTTGTAAGTCTGTCGATTACTCTACTCTTGATCAGTTGAATATTAGAGCAGAATTTGATGCTTTGGTTGAAGCAGCAGGTTGGCAGAAATATGTTTCTCTTGATTGTCCTGCTTATGTTGAATTAACCAGAGAGTTTTACACTACCTTCAAGTTTAAGAACAACAAGCACACTAATTTGTTTACTGAAAGGGTGGTGGAATTTTGGTTAATGAACCAATGGTATAGTGAGAGTATTGCGGAATTTTGTCGCTTGTTGGGATTTGTGAGCAAGACTGAGGTGAAAACAACAGAGTTTTTGGAAGCTAAATGTGATTATTGTCCGGAATTCAATGCAGGAGATGTTTGGAAAGAATGGTCCACGGATCCAAGTTCCTATAATCCCAGCTCATCTAAGAGTTCTTTTCTGAAACACCCAGTGATGAAATACTTGCAGCGATTTTTGGCTTACAATTATTCGGATCGGAAGGATAGTATCGGGATCATCACTAAGCATGAGCTCTTCTTTCTATGGTATTTACAGAATAAGGTTAAAGTAAATATGGGCTTCTGGCTTCTCAATCAGTTTAATTTCGCTGCAGAGAGAACATAAAAACCTCTGATTTTGGGCTCTTTCATCACGTTCTTAGTGATGCGATTGCTTCTCGTGGATCCAAACGACACTGATTGGTTATTGCTTGTCAAATGACTCCTTTAGACATGGTCACTTTGGAGAGGATGTGTATGATTTGCAAGCAAGATGATGGAACTTTTGGCTTCGTGGAACCAGGAAGAGTCAAGGTTCCTACTCAGCGAGCATTAAAAAGGATAAAACCAGCAACCCGATCTAATGACAATCTGAAGTTGAGCACTT